>CM021109.1:125438833-125546126 GCA_007115665.2 Sequoiadendron giganteum | reverse complement strand
ATTCTTTTCTTTCTCGTTTGGCATATCTTTTTTCCTTTAATTTTCTTTTATTTCTCAGTGTCTAAATATCTTTATTTCTTTTTAACGTTTCTCTACATCGCTATTTTTATTTCTATGTTTCTTCTTTCCATCTATTTTTCTTTCTTTCTATATAGGTTGGACCTTGGACCCTAGAATTTTAGTTTTTGACCCATAGACCTTGATCTACATGTAATTTCTCTAATTGTTCTAACTTAATTTGTCTCTAATCCTATAGAGTAAAGTATAAATAAGCCTAGAACCGATGACACCAATGATAAGCTTTAAACTAGTTAAGAGTAACCTTCAAACTATTATGGGTTTGGTGGTTTGAGTTAGATATATATATTGGTAGTAATTAACAAATTGTTGTTAGAAGTAAACTCTATTTGATATGGATTTTGATAAGCAAATCTGTAATCTAAATTATTTGAAGAGATACAAATAGACACTGTAATATGGATGTTGCTTCAAAGTTACCTACTCAAATATATACATAAAAATTATATGGATGCTTTGTTGGTGTTTTGTCTCTTTTTTGTTCTTTCTCTTTTTATTGATTTGTTTCTTTTCTTGGTGTCATTTCTCATTCTTTCTTTCTTTTCTCTTTCTTCCCCTTTTTATCTTTTTTTTTTTATCCTCTTAATTTTTACCTTTTATCTATTATTTCTCCCTCTTTTTGTCTCTCTTTCTCTATTTGTCTATCTTTATACTTTTTGTCTCACTTTCCTTTTACCTCTCCCCTATTTCTTTTCTCTCTATTCTTCTATATATTTCTTGGTTATTCTATCATTTTTATTGACCTCTCTATTTATTTCTATTTTCAATTCTCTTTTTTGTAGCTTCTATTTTATCATTTTTTCCTTATTTTTCTTTTCTCTTTTTCTTATTTTATCTATTTAATCTTTCAATGTAATGTCCTTTCTTTAATTCTCATTTTTGCATACATATCCAGGGGATTAGTCTTGCCCCAGCATGACACCCCTTCTCGACCCCAACTTGGCAGAATGTAAGACCAAGGTAAGGCAGGTTGGGCGTTGGGTTGGGTCACATGGATACCCCCCAATCAACACATAAAAAGAAATAGAAGCTCATAGGTATTTTGATTCTCTTTGAAAGGGGTTTGGATTGTAATATTTTGATTTTGGAGGTCAATTTACAAAAAAATCATAATGTGGTCTTAGCGTACCTATTGATTGATACAAATGTGTTTTAGAAGAATTTGTATCCCTATGACCTAGCTCACCCCTTTCTGACCCCAACTTGGAAAAATGTAAGACCAAGGTAAGCTTTAAAATAGTTAAGAGTAACCTTCAAATGACCTTCATTTTCACCATTATTAAATTGATACTTTCCATCTATTATTTGTAGCTATTACTCCATTTCTATTATTAATTATAATAATATTTTTTTCTTATTATTCCTCAATTACTATTATACAATTATTAGTTAATTAATATGATTAATTATATAATTATCAATTTTACAATATTTTTATTTAAACATTGTTTATTATTTTGTATCTATTATTGTTATTTGTTTTTATTCAATTAATATTTATTTTTAAGTGAACAAATGCAAATATTGCTATACTATAGTAAATCTTGAAAATTATACTTTAGTGTTTAACTAACTGATAAGAGGCTTCACATGAAGCCACAATACCCTTTGGCTGCATTATTTGGGAAGATTAGATTCAAACTTTACGTGGCTTATTATTACCAAGCCAAAATGATCAAAATAAGATTTAACTTTATCATTTCCACCGCTTCATGTCATTTTCCACCACCATTCTTTCCATCGATTGAAGAGTTAACTACCATTAGTCTTGCATCCATATAAGTAGATCAAAGCAATAGAAGGGGAGGGAGAAGGAAGGTGAGAATGATCAAGAGGAAGAAGAAATTAGGGAGCCAACTGAGGGGCATAAAGAAAAAACATTTCAGAATTTTCTAGGAACCTTTGTAAAATCAATTTAAGCCAAGACCAGGTAAGCTATACTATTCACACACATTTTTAGTTATGGCATTGTCTGGTGTGTGTTGAACCTTTATTACTTGCATACAATTTGATCTTGAATTTGGTTCTTTTGTATGGCTTTAAATCCATGGTGTCATTTCATTCAAGTCTTACATAATTTTGATCTACTACATGAGCAGTTTATACAACACCTATATGTTGAGGGACAAGCAACTTGCTTAACACTAGGATTTGTGTAGTTTTATAGAATTTTTAGCACCATTTCTATAGTTTCACCACCTTTTTGAATAATAAAATTATTGTTGTTTTTGGAAAGATTTGGTTATACCAAGTTGATTGTAAGTGGAAATCATGATGAATTGATAAGAGTAATAAGTTATTGTGGACAACTATGTTAATTGCCACATTTCTAAGGGTTTTCACTTAATATCTACATATTATATTGAGGATAATATTTGTTATAATAGATATGATTTTGAAGTAAGATCTAGACATTTGTGTTGATTAGAATTGAATCAAGTAGAAATCATATAATATTCCTATTTGGTTCCTTCCCCTTGACTGATTTTGTATCATATTCAACCTACAAGTATTTTCACATGGAAATTATTCATTTCTCACTTGTAAACGTCTAATCCTTATGCCATGAGAACACTTTTCTTTAAGGCATTATGTCAAACAATCTTGTAGGCATTGTCTAAACCTCCACAACGTAGTCTTTAAATTACATGAGCCAATATAACGACATAAAAATATGAAGAAATATGATGTCCTTTGAACAAAATTTATGAAGAATAGTGAGATAAGTTTAGCATATGAAATGGCCCGACCTGCATTATTACTATTATGAAGATCCTCTAGCAACCATTACATTTACAACATCAGAAAATTATTGAATAGTTCTTTCTTTAAAACTATCCCAAATATAATCTCATTGAAACCATGGCAAGTGACTTAGCTCAAAATTATGCACAAATTGTCTCATGCTATCAACAATGCTAAATAAGAAAAAAGTGGACAGAGCTTGCAACCATTCTTAAGTTCCCATTTTAGTGTTGGCAGGAGAATAACAATAAGGCAAGAAGGATATAGTTTTGTATTGCCAACCACTTAGGCATGGAAATTTCTAAACCTTTTCAATACTTTCATTTACACAAGCCCCTTTTAAATCTATCAAACTTTACTCCTCTAAGGCTTTCTATTAGATGCAATTTACATATATGTTTATTCCTATAGATGTTAGGCCTTTATCTTGTAATAGAGACATTCCTAAAGGATTCTTATCAAATAGTCTACATTTGATTAACTCATTATTCTAAGTAGAGGCTGGGTAGATTAATGCATTTCCTTAGTACAATCGTACTAATACTCTTTTATCATTAGATCATTTATCATAATATAGCATAGTTTGTTAATTATAAAATTTTCAATTTATTAAGTTTAATTGAGCCAAATTTTCTCGGGGAATAGTTAATGCAAATATGGTTTTCAAATAGTTTTAGAAGTCTTAGATAAATATATGTTTTCACCCATAATTATATTCTCGCCAAAATATCAAGAATATTTACAACCAGGACAAGAAAATCTTAGTGTTTCAACATTGAATAATCGATTTAGGTAATTATTAGGTTAGACTTACTATTTTAGTTTGAAGTCTAGCTCATTTGCTTGGCTAGTGCTAGAATTAGAAGTATGTCACATGGTTATTTGAAACTACAACCAACTAAAGGACACACGAATAATTAACTAAAACCTTAAGGAACAACAAAATAGTTAGGTATTAACTATTATCGATCAATTGATTAATTCATGTAGGAGTGTAATTTTTTAATCATAAATGGTTAAATTAATTATCTGTATGAATAATGAGATTTTTTTTAATATTTTGTAGTTTTAATTTTTACCTTTTTGTTAAATTATAAGTGGTAGAATTATTTAAATCTATAATACTTTTTTTATACAGGTTCCATTTGAATTAATCGATAGGGAATATTATATTCGTTCATATAAATTCCTCAAGATTATACTAGATTCATTAGGATTGATTTAAAAATGAAAGTTTAAAGGGTCCCATTGACCTTTAAGTCAATAAGGATCTATAATGGAAGTTTTCCCAACAAATTTAATAGACTAAAACTCCCCATGAAACAATTTAAAACAATTTAAAAATAGACACAATTGGAACATTAGAACATGGAATCTATATAAGAGATCCTTGCATGAATTTTAAAGTATATAATATTAATGATAGCTAAGCAAAAGTCTTAGGAACTAATTGATAAGACTTTATTTTGGAACTAGAAAAGGAAAGAAAATAGAGGCAAACCTTACTATTCCTTACAAGTTATTCCCAACTGTTAGATATATAATGGTGACAATTTAAGTTAGGATTTTATATGGAAAAATATCAATTTATTGGATCTTAGGATCTCGAGTAAGTCATTAAATGATTTCACTTAAGAATTTTTGAAATATTCGGTTTATAATTATTTGATAGAGTAAAGTTCATTGAAAATAGACTTTATATTCTTCCTTAGGTGGACTTAGTGATTATTCTTTTATAGATAAAGGATCATTATACTATAAGTTATTTATTTTTATAACAAGCCAAGTGATATTCATTTTGATATTCTTGGGTTAGCAAGCTTATTGATTAGGTTCTACTTTTCTTATCTTAATCTCCATTAGTGTTGCTTGATATACATATGTTAATACCAATTAGACGATCTTCAAATTAATATTTGTTTTATATAATGGTTAATGTTGGAGAATAATTCATGGACTATTATTTTAGATAGTTTTAAGTTTCAATTTACTTAGTTGCATATTATGATAGTTTGATTTATTATCTACACTTATGTTCTAAAAATGTTGATTTTGATATTTTTAAGGGGATATTTGTAAATAATTATTAGGAAACAGTAAAGTACCTCTTAGTTCAAGTGAACAACATAATTATATTATCTTTTCAAATAGATGAATTTACTCCAAAAAAAGGGGTTTCATAAAGTACTGATCCAGGTATGATGTGGATTACTAATGTGTTTAGAAATTCTTGCAGATTAGTATCAATCAAAGGACAAATGTATTTCAAAGAAAATATTTTGTTGATCATGTATAAATGTTTATCATGATTATTTTCTTGATTTTGAGAGAAATTTGAAATACATAAATGGTATTTCTTTACTATGATAAGAAAACTTTAGATATTGGGTGTTATGTCCTAATGTGTAAATATAATAGATATTTGAATAAATAAAACCAAAACTAGATTTTCAAGTAAAAATGAAAACATTCACAATCAACTCTAAACCAAACACCCCATTTTAGAGTGTTTGTTAAATAGATCTTTAACTAGGTTTTTGTCCCTGTTCCACTTGAGTGGGTGGTAGTTGGCAAAGAACTATTTTGGGAAACTAGACCCTAGAAAGAGTTGCATACCCACTCACACAGTTACATTAAACCTAGATTAGAAACCAAAACTACATGTTCATAACACTTAATGAATCCTTTAGTATCTTGATCCCATGGATACAAGGTATGTAGGTAGTCTGGAAGACGAAGGATGTCTCAATTACTCAGATACTAAGGATATACGGTGATTGGATAACATTATCCATAAATATGGAATGAAATTTACTATCAAAAGATAATTAAGAAATTTAAGAAAATAGTGTATGATACTCAAAATAATTCTCGAGGTGGATTAATCTTGTACTTGTCCTGTTGCTCGAAATCCAAGGGAGAGTACAAGACCCTTTAATGTTTAGAACTTACAAAGATCTTCAATATAATATATGGGTGTATTGTTATACCTCTTGTGTGTGATTCAGGACCCAATTGGTCCCGTTGAGTCTAAGCCTCTGGCCAGAGAATTTCATTGTTACCCGTCCTTTAAGCATGCATGTCCATTATGTTTTTTTTTTCCAATTCCACATTGGATAGAGGTATGGTCTGTTTGACCACTTATAAGTCATATGGCTATTATGTTTTCCTATCTAGTTTCAGATAGAGGTACGATCCACTTATATGCCCAAGGACAAAAGAGCCCATATTGGCTATGATTTTATTGTCCCATTTGGACACTTTAGCCGAACCAGCTATTTCAGTTCTTGAGTACTCTGATTGACTTAAAGATAATAACTTGGTTTCAAAATAAAAAAAATAATAGTAAATATGAAAAAGGAAAGTGTTAATATGAAATCTTAAAATAATTTCCGACCAAAAGGAAGATTTTAAATTTTTTAATAAAGACCTACTTGGGTCTTTACACTTTCTTACTATTTATTTCTATCCTTATGCCTTTTTCATTCCCTCTATTTTTGTAATGCATTTCTTTGTCTATCTTATTCTCTCTTTATCTCATAGTTTGGATCTCTTTAGATCTATTTCTCGTTCTCATTCTTTTCCTTGTTGATGTTTCTCTCTCTCTCTCTCTCTCTCTTTTATTATTTCTTTATTTCTATTATTTGATGCTCTCTAAATGTGCTTCTATCTTTTTTTTTCTATTTTTCTTCCAATCTATATTTTCCCTCTTAATCTTTCTTTTTGTCTTTATCTCCCGTGTTATAATTGTCTTTTGTTTTTCCCTTCTTTCTTAATATTTATTTCCATCTTCAATTCTTTTTTTCATTACAAATGTTGACTATTTATTTCATTATCTTTATCTTTATATGTCTTCTTTTATTTCTTTGTTGGTGTTTCTATTTCTCTTATTCTTTCTTTCTATCTTTCTTGATTTGTTTATTTCTCTATTTTTCTCTCTTTTTGTCACTTTCCTTTTCTCCTTTTTCTTCTTCTTTTCTCTTAAATAAGAGAAATATGAAAAGATGAAAAATAAATGAAAAATTAATTCTCTTACAATATTCTAGTTGTGAGGGTTAGGTCATAGGATAAAGTGGGTAAGAAGAAATTTGGAGATATTAAATCCAAGTCTCCTAGAAAAACCTGAAGTGTTGGAATTTTGGAATTGTGGTAGTAGAGGTCAGATAAGAATAAATATTAGTTTGCAAGAAATATGTTTCCTTAATTAAATCACTAAAATATTACGAGTTTAATGATGGAATTTTTGTCTCTAATAACAATATCAACAAAAAATATTAGTTGATTTAATGTTTGATGCATCATATCACATGTCTAGTTTTTCACTCAAGAGGATAACACATCATGGGATGTAAATAAATAAAAATTATGTTGCACAAATTTGAGATTATTTGTTTGTGAGGTATTTGTTCATATTTCAAAGAATGTTCAAGATCTAAATTATATTTTAAGGATTAAAAGCGCATTTTGATAATATGCTAAAAATTGAAATACCATTTCAACTTTCAAATGTAATGTCCAATTCAAGGTTATTTACTTAATGTATGTCATAAATAGGGAAACTAAAGTCTTATCCAAGGATGTTCATAAACAAAGGATGCATTTTCAACATAAAATACAACATTACTTGATGTATCTACAAATGAAAAAGCTAGTGGATAAGACAATATGGGTGGAGAGAAAGAATATTAGGCACAAATCTTGAAGAATTTGATTTTATACATGATGTGATTTCCAATAATCCTTGTTAAGTCATAAAAGGTTTATATATGGTTTGATGCATGTGTGCACTATTACTAGGTTTTACACTTTGAATCATGTTGATAAAATGTTATAAAAGGAATAAGGGTTAACTAAGGAACTCAAGGCTCAATTATCTAGGAGATTCAATATAAAGGACCAAGGGTCTACAAAATTCATAAAGAAACTTAATCTACATACAATTCTATGTTAATCAACCATATATGCAATTTATCTATATACCAACCTTTCTTTAAATCCAAATATAAGTTACCATGTGTGAAAATATAGTTCAATCTAGATTTTTTGTAAGTGATTTAGGTAGATCTACAAACCCTAGATGAGAGGAAATTTAGTGAATTTGATGTAGGGAAAGGACACCTATAAAATACATATGTTAAAACCATAGAGTCAAGAAGAATTAGGGGATAGATATCTACAAACCCTAAAGAGGACTGGTGAATTTTATGTATAGATATTGTAAGAAATAAGGGTAAACACAAATCTTTACTTTTTGTAATATTTTTATACAAATTGAAAAATTATACATACATTGTTTTTGTAAGAATTATCTGAGTCCTTTCTTCAAATCATTCTTTTTCCTTTTTTTTTGAATATTTCCTCATACTCTTGTTTTTCCTTTTCTTCTTATTTGCTATTTCCCCCTTCATAAAATATTTGTATACAATTTCTTTCACAAATATTTTGTCCCTCCAAAAAGCTATAAATTGTCAATTTTTTTTGCAAATCTGCTTCAAAAATTTCATCTACCAAAGCTCAAAATTCTGATGTATTTCATTTTTATTTTTAAGAAATTTCTTTAATTTATAATAGTTTAATTAATTATTTTTTTTTGGTTCAAATGAAGGTCTTCTTTATGGAATATTTTATTCCTTTACACACCCACACAATAAATTTAGTTCAAAGGTACCTTAAGATAAAGGCACCTTTGAATTAAGTTACATTCCTTCATTCAAAGGTACCTTCAAACAAGGTCTTAGGATGACATTTCATATTTAAGATTTTTCTTGGAATTTTCACCTTCAAAACTCAAGGTGAACCTTCAAATGGAATCAACCTGGTGGGACTTCAATTTTCTAGGAGAATTGGGCTAGGGTTTTAGGGTTCCAAAGTTACTCATGGTAACTTTGATTATCGACCTTCTAAAACCCTCTTGTCATATTTCAACGGTGACCTGTTGTCGGGGAGAACTGGTCACTTAAGTGAGGTTTTATCCCTCTCGGGTCATGCTTTACTGGCCGTGTTTCACCTAATTCGCCGGTCTTTTGGCATGATGGCTTATGTTCTACACCGTCGGGAATTTCAATGCGGGCCCCACTTCAATGTTCTATCTGAAGTCTAATGAATCGTCCGATCGTAGGAGTGGATCTTGGCCGCTTCTCGCCGACCTCGCGGGTTTCCCTACTGGCGTCACCAAAGTGGTGCAAGGCTCGCGAGATGTTGCCATTTGGCGTGAATGGATGAGTGGGTTTTCTTCCTGAGGTGTTGGATATGACGTGGGGTCGTCTTTTCACTGGTGATGGCCATTAATAACAGGGTTAATTATGGTTTCTCACACACCTCGCACGAGCGGAGTAAATATCTGGGAGGGTATTGCGAGGTCTGCAAGGGCATGGCATGTGGCTTCACTTTTCCTACAAATGGGACTATGTGGGTCCCACTGTGTGGTTTGGATCTACTATTTTTTAGGGTTTCGATTGGGTATGTTTTTTGAGGGCGTCAAGGTGGATTTCCAACATCCATAGACTTGATCTCCGCCCTTTGTTTTGTCACTATGTGGTCCAAATCGGTGGTTCAATTTCAAGAAGTGGGTTGTATTGGGCTGGGTAGATAGAGGTTTGTTAAGTTTGAGTTATATTTGAGTCTAGAAGCTGTAATTTTTGATTTTATGAGCAAATATAGCCAATTTGTGCAAATAAATCATGAAATGCGTTTGCATTTTCATGAATATCTTCAATTTGTCTTCATACTTGTACAGTTAAATCATATGAATTCAATAATACAAAGTATTTTGAGTTTGCCATCTCAAATTTCATGAGATTATGTTATTTGTTTATGGGTCTATTTCAAAGAAATGGTTAAATACTTTGAGCAGATAGTAGTGATTTTAAGTGTGCAGGTTGGATTTGATAAAGAGAATTTGATTGATAATAGGAGTGGGATTGTTGGTGTAAGACACTAATAGTTGATGCAAAACATCAACAATTTTAGATCCACTAGTTGAATGCCATTTGCTGATAAAGTTGTCTTATGTATTTGACTCCATGGCCCAAAATTGGCACTGATTTATCTTGCAACTTAATGCATCTCATAAACAACTTTTAAATGTAAAATCATTCTTGTTCTTATTGTTTGGATAGTTGTGTCTATCATGTTCTCCTTGCTGATTAGTGAAATTCATTCAATAGTTTTCCAATATTGAGTGATACTTTAAGTTTCTCAGCAATTCTGTGAGAGCATAATTTGTTGAGCAATATCCTGTTACTTGTGTGTCTAGATTGTTTGATATTGCTAAAGGGTTACCCCCCTAGGTCTTACAGAGCCTGAAGTGTAGGGGAAATGTGTATCCATTCCATTTCCTATCAGTTGGCCACTAGGCTTTGTGGTTCTTTATAATGGAGGCTGGCTACCTCTTAGGGAATTGCAAATCCTAGTTGGGTTGCATTTTTTAAACACCAACAGAATGGCGACTCTGCTGGGGATGAACTTAGAAGTTTTGGTTGTAGATGGTGCTGTTATAGAGTCATTAAAGTTTTGAATTGTTTCTGTAACCAGGGTTAAAAATTATTGAATTATTTTCCCATCCGAGTCACCAACAGAATGTTGACTCCGCTGGGGAGAATTTGATAAAATTCTAATTGCAAAATCTAGGCTTAAGAGTCGGTGCATAGAGTCAAACACTTTGTCATTTTGAATTTGTTCAAGTTTGAAGGATTTCTGGCTAGGAGAATTTGTTGCAGTGAACCTGAACAGTTTTGTAATCTGTGGTGCTCTACTGGTGAAAAAGAACTCAGAGAAAAGTTTACATGTGAAAGAACTTCATACTGCTTGAAGTGCGGTCCTCTGTGAAAAGAGGTGGCGACTCTATTGATTGAACCTATTAAAATTTAAAGAAAGTTCTAGATCTACAAATATTACCAGTCAGGAAGACAATTTGCAACAGCTGCAAAGTTTTAGGTATTCTTCACTCTTGGTTTTCAAGAAAATTGTATATGAAAACTATACTTGAACATCTTAGACAAAAATTTGGTTCCCTATTGAGTGTTTAACGCTAAAAGAGGGAAATAATAGTAATATTTAGTTTGCATACTTCTGAGTTATAATTTGCAGCTTATATATCTTGTTGGAGAAGTATGTTTATTTTAAATTTGACCACTAAATAGATCTTATGTGTAAATGCATTTGAATCATGCATTATGGTATTCTAAGATTGTTATGAAAAGTAGAAATAGGGCAAATGAATGATCAACTGTAGAGTTGATATGCAAAATTTGAAAGGGGCATACCAAGATGCCTCAATACATGCATCCTGGCATGGGTCTAGATGGAACTGTGGTTTGTGATCAGTCCTAGTGAGATTGTCAAAGAGATTTTAGCACTGGAAGGTACATAGCCATCAATTTTAGTAACCTTAGTGGTTATCCAAATGACATTCCAGCTAAAGTCAGAAATAAGTTACCAAGGTTCATTGGTGATAAGGCTAAATCAACAAATAAGCATTTGCAAGAGTTTATAAATTTGATAGATGATTATGAGATTGATCACGAGGATGTGATCATGAGATTATTTGTTCAATCCTTGACAGGAGATGCAAGAGAATGGTTCTCTTATTTACTAGCCTCTTTTGTTTAGTCATGGGAAGAGCTCAAGGCAGTGTTCATGGAATAGTTTGGAGAAAGCATTAACCCTGTTTTGATAAGGAAAAAGTTCATGAACATGGAGAAAGGAAAAGATGAGTTAGTCCCATCTTTTAATCTCAGATTTTCAATGATCATAAGAGAGATCCCAGAGAACATAAGACCAAATGATTCTGAATGTTTGGTCGTATACTTAGGAGCATTTGACAAAAAGATGAGTTATCTTTTGAGGGATAAATAACCTACTACTCTGCATCAAGCATACCAGCTAGCTATGGAAATTAAAAATAATATGAAATATTCAATGATGAAGAGGTATTCGGCTACAGGTATTGGTTACCCTTGCCTAACCAATGCTAATATAATATCTGAGATGGCTATTCAAAAAATTGATGATAGAATTATTGCCAGAAGTGTTATAAGTCCAAAAATGCAATTTGATGATAATGAGATCCAAGTTGAAACCCAGTCCAATTTGAGTGAAGATGATCAGGGTTTTTGTGTATCAGAACTATATGATATGAGAAGGTAAGAGAAGGAATCATCATATGATTTTTTTTTTAGATTTTTGGAAATCTTAATACAAATTCCCATAGAGCAATGACTTGATGATTATGAATGCATTGATTTGTTTTGTGAAATATATGAATAAGGACTGAGTTCCTTACCAGAGCAATTGAAACCTGCTAATTTAGCTCAGGTGATTCAATGGATAGAGATTGAAGAGTCGGCCAGGAATGCATCTACACAAAATAAAGGTGGTGCTCATTCATTACAAGATGCTTGCATAAGTAATGACAAAATTGAGAGGCAAGATGATGTAGGATTGTATGAGACATCTATTGTGTTTCCTAATCCTAATTATGATTCTAATATTACTGAGATTCTGTTGCAAGCTAATGATTATGATTGCAGTACTGAGAATGCAGCAGAAATGTTATTTTTACCAGAGTTATGTGGGGATGAAGAGCGCCATGTTTGTTCCCAAGTGAAGAAAAAGTTGTTAGATGGTGTATATTTGGAGTGTACCTTAGATATATTAGCATTGGAATAGGGGAGTTATATAAATGTTGAACAATGTAAGGATATTGATACCTGTGATCAAAAGAATACAATCAGAGGCGGCCAGTATTGTGGTGAATACACTGGTCCTATGGTTTTCCTTGACTATCTATGTAAAGTGGAGATGGAGGTGTTATTGCCCTCTAGCATTGATGTAGTCAATAAGGGGTTTTTAGATTGTGCAAAATTATTCACTTATAGATCAACATATTCAACAGATAGCGTTGAATACAATAAAGCCAATATGTATTGCTCTATCTTTTCTGATCAAAGTGAAGTTGATGTTTCTAAACCTGTCTCTGAGGGTTTTTATATTGAGATGAATAGAGAGGTACAAGAAAAGATGTGCCAGGAGAAAATTTCCTCGAGCTATGTATCATCTTGGATAGCTAATGGAAATAAGGGTACTTTGCATACTATTCTATATGACAATTTTCAGTTCAATATGCAAACCAAGGATAACATAATGGATGATGTTGCAGACCATGTAAGTTATGAGAGTTTTCCTTTCCTGGAACAGATGAGCCAACACCTTATAAAATATGCCTAGGAGCAGGATAAGGTGAAATATTATCATGGTCATGTATTGATCTTCAATTGGTGGGGCAGAGCATTGATTAAATCAATACAGGGGCCGAGTGGGGATAGCCTCCATAACAGTTGCAAAGGTATTGGTTATCCCATGCACTTCGAAACATCAAATGGTGAATGTTGCAAGTTCTTTTTCTATCAAGAAATGGAAAGTTTTGTTTTTGATAGAGGTAAGCCTTGATTTCTCTTGTTTGGTAGTCTGGGGCTACCATGTTTGTATACACAGGTCCAGTTGACAGAACAAGGCAAGATATCTGTTGAAAGGCTTGTGTAATTCAGTAATCTGGTCTGTGAAACTAGAGATTCTGGATTCTTGCTATGCCCATAGGGGGCATACATCCCCAGTCGGAGCCACTGGTGGGACTTCAATTTTCTAGGAGAATTGGGCTGGGGTTTTAGGGTTCCAAAGTTACTCATGGTAACTTTGATTATTGACCTTCTAAAACCCTCTTGTCGTGTTTCAATGGTGACCTGTTGTCGGGGAGAACCAGTCACTTAAGTGAGGTTTTATCCCTCTTGGTTCGTGCTTTACCGGCCTCGTTTCACCTGATTTGCCGGTCTTTTGGCATGATGGCTTATGTTCTACACCGCCGAGAATTTCAATGCGGGCCCCACTTCAATGTTCTATCTAAAGTTTGATGAACCGTCTGATTGCAGGAGTGGATCTTGGCCGCTTCTCACCGACCTCGTGGGTTTCCCTGCTGGCATCACTAAAGTGGTGCGAGGCTCGCGAGATGTCACCATCTTGCGTGAACGGATGAGTGGGTTTTCTTCCGGAGGTGTTGGATATGACATGGGGTCGTCTTTTCACTGGTGATGGCCTTTAATAATAGGGTTAATTATGGTTTCTCGCACACCTCGCACGAGCGGAGTAAATATCTAGGAGGGTATTGCGAGGTTTGGGAGGGCATGGCACATGGCTTCGCTTTTCCTACAAATGGGACTATGTGGTTCCCACTGTGTGGTTCAGATCTACTATTTTTGAGGGTTTTTATTGGGTATGTTTTCTGAGGGCGTCGAGGTGGATTGCAAACATCCATGGACTTGATCTCCACCCTTCGTTTTGTCACTATGTGGTCCAAATCGGCGGTTCAATTTCAAGAAGTGGTTGTATTGGGCTGGGTAGATAGAGGTTTGTTAAGTTTGAGTTATATTTGAGTCTAGAAGCTGTAATTTTTGATTTTATGAGCAAATATAGCCAATTTGTGCAAATAAATCATGAAATGCGTTTGCATTTTCATGAATATCTTCAATTTGTCTTCATACTTGTACAGTTAAATCATATGAATTCAATAATACAAAGTATTTTGAGTTTGCCATCTCAAATTTCATGAGATTATGTTATTTGTTTATGGGTCTATTTCAAAGAAATGGTTAAATACTTTGAGCAGATAGTAGTGATTTTAAGTGTGCAGGTTGGATTTGATAAAGAGAATTTGATTGATAATAGGAGTGGGATTGTTGGTGTAAGACACTAATAGTTGATGCAAAACATCAACAATTTTAGATCCACTAGTTGAATGCCATTTGCTGATAAAGTTGTCTTATGTATTTGACTCCATGGCCCAAAATTGGCACTGATTTATCTTGCAACTTAATGCATCTCATAAACAACTTTTAAATGTAAAATCATTCTTGTTCTTATTGTTTGGATAGTTGTGTCTATCATGTTCTCCTTGCTGATTAGTGAAATTCATTCAATAGTTTTCCAATATTGAGTGATACTTTAAGTTTCTCAGCAATTCTGTGAGAGCATAATTTGTTGAGCAATATCCTGTTACTTGTGTGTCTAGATTGTTTGATATTGCTAAAGGGTTACCCCCCTAGGTCTTACAGAGCCTGAAGTGTAGGGGAAATGTGTATCCATTCCATTTCCTATCAGTTGGCCACTAGGCTTTGTGGTTCTTTATAATGGAGGTTGGCTACCTCTTAGGGAATTACAAATCCTAGCTGGGTTGCATTTTTTAAATACTAACACAACCAAACAAAATATTTTTTAGGTTTGTAATCTAATTAATCTTTCCAATGAGTATAATATTTAATATATTTAATTTGGTTATTATATTTATTTTCTATATTCTAGTGAAAATAGGGTTTTCAAAAATTGAGAAGGCCTTTGTTCAATACACATGAAAAATAGTAAAATAGATATTTTTTTGAAAAAGAACTATTCTCTAGGTATTGATGTCCTTATTTATTTTTAAGAAAGGTTAAATTGGATTAATACAAAATAATTATGTGATAATGAATGAACCCATGTCTAAATAATAACTAGTCTCACTTGAAAAATGTAATGCACCACACGTAACCCTAGAGGAAGTTGCAATAACTATTAAAGCGTACAATTTTATTTTCTTTTAAAATGCAATAAAACATGAAAAGCTCACTAACTATCACCAACATTGTAATGCCCCACCACACAATCCTAGAGGAAGTTTTAATTCACAATAAAAACATACTAATTTTTTTTTTATTAAAGTGAATTAAACATACATGTTCATCTACAATTGATAACATCCCCTAAGGCTACGTAACCGACATTACTTAAACCCAAATAACATACATCATTTAAAAACCATTGCATTTATTTACTCATGTAGTAAGCATTAATTTAACATACATAAACAACATAAGATAAGAAGATAAACATCCATAACATAAATTCATTACTTGAACATCTGGTTACATCAGTCATTCCCAGAATGAGGCAATAATACAAAAGTGTTATAATTACATAAATCCACCTCATAAGTACAAGAGGGGTAAAAAAACAACTTATTACAATTTTGAAATACAACAATGCTTTAATTAAAAACAAGAACCGCAAGCTGTCCAACTGGATGTCTCGCCACCAAGTACTGAAGATAAAAAGGGAACCCAATAGTGTATGGTGCATGTTCCACCCAACCAAGTGGTACCCGAAGGCCCACCCCCCATGCTAGGAGATAGTAACAATGTAACATGGACAAATATCCACTATTTCTAACCAAAGGCAGACTCATACTGACACATACTGACTCAACCAAACATATGCACAATAAAAGTCTATCACTAACATGGTCACATTGCTTCCAGACATAAAATTGATCAAGTATGACAAGGAATCCATACACATCACAAAACCCAATGTTATCCTAGATAGAGTGTCATCGCACAGTTAGTCATGAGATTTCCTCTGGCATTCTTCATAAGCTCTGGAATTCCTGGTGACCTCTAACAAATCTTGGTCCTCATGCTTACTTATGCGGAATCAACTACCTCTCGTGAGGACAAGATAGTTGACCTTTCCATTCCAGGTCTTCCCACTCATCCCAAGTCAAAACGATCCCTTGTGTCTATAAGTGAGGCTAAGTTATCTTGATTAGTGTGAAGTGCATCCTAATCATATAAGTACATTAATTTAATTATCACTTGATTAATTCACTTCTGAAGGTTACCCGGTTTACCTCTTTGGGCTCCGACACCTAACAAAAGTCACTCTTCTAATGGATAACACACTATACAAAACTAACCTCCAAGGGTAACTCAAGTGCTTGCAAACTAAACAACGCAATCTCTCCTATTCTAAGAGTCAATAATTAAGAATACTCACTCCAAACACTTGGAGGAAACAAATCACATATAGCACTACCCAAGGGAAAAACGAATGGTTGACTTAACAAAGCAACAACCCACATCCTCTGGAAGACTTACAATTCAAACTCAAATAACCCCTTTTCCCAAATCATGAATACAAGGAAAAATAATAACAATAAGCAAAGGCAATGAAATTATGCTATTTTTGGCTATATATTAAATCCATTTCCCTATTTAATACTTTTGTAGTAAATAACCAATTACTTCAACCAGATAAATAATAAAATAATTTAATTGTCTTTACTATTACAGAGAAGGGAAAAATTCTAATTTTATCCAAACACATCTTTTGACTACTTTTAAAAGCAACATAAATCCATGGAACAAAAAGTCTTTTAGTTTCACAACTAACACATCTAACTCCTACAATTCCTCAAATTAAATAATAAACACAATCACTTAAACATGCACAAACTTAAATATATATATATATATATACTGTATATAATATATATTTATTTCAATATACACAATTATCTCATCCTCAATTTATTAAATTAATTTTATAATTTTTAACAAACAAACAAAATAATTAAATGTATTTCTTTATTTTTTATATATATGTATATATACAATATATATTTCTATACAATGTATATATATAAATAATATATACATTATATATATAAATATATATACCACTTATCTATTAATTGTGATTTACACATATTATATTTACTGAATTAAGTTATTCAATAAATTCGAAGTTGCAATCACGAATTTGTATTGTCCAAATCGCGGACAAACAAATTAAGGGAAAACCCATAATTCATAGAGGTTTTAAAAAAAAAATTCTTTTAAACCATTTTGTTGAATCAATATTAATAAAAGATTAAGAAAACAAAAAGGAACCTAAGTAATAACCAAAAATTCTCAAATCTTCTAGGTTTCTCCACTGTAAATTTTCTACAAAGGCTTTTTGAAATAAATTTATTTTCTACAGAGATTTAAATTTCCTATAACAATCTAAATGTGTTGTTTTACCCATAAGTTTGATTTAATAACGAAACTAACAATTACCTCAAATGAAATTAAATTCTACAGAGGTTTTTACAATTTCCCTAAAGAAATTTCACAGGAATAACAAAAGCTTCCAAAAACTTAATTAATTAATTTCTATCCTCAAACAACAATCTCTTTTCCTAAATGAATTTAAACAAACAATTCTTTAATCACTACTATTTTAATTTAAACAATCAAGAACAAGAAACCACAGAATAAAACCTGGTGTTGAAGCTACAGGAAAAGAAGATTTTGATGCAGAGCCTCCTCCAAAGATCTCACAGTTTCTCTTCAACAGTGCAGTGATTCCAAGCAAGAAAACAATCCAAAAACACAACAAAATATCAACAGAATTTTTCCAATGCAATTCTAAAGCCAAATTTTCTTCCAATAATCCTCTGTGCAATTTTTTTTCAAAAATATCCTCTCAAACCTGAAGAAGCTTTTCCTCCCCAAAATTCTCTCTGTGAATGAATTTGCAACATACTCTTCTAAATTAATTAAACTTACACATGTTGGCATAATTGAAAATATCTTCAACAACCAAATCTAATTTTGCATTTAATTTATATATTTAAAATATTAAATTAACTCCAAAATTTGAAACCAATTTCCCCAATTAAAACTTAATTCCAAATATATTACATTATTTGCTTTTATTTAATTTACACAACATAAAACTTAATTAATTAATTTTAATTATTTAATAAATAAATTCAACCCTTTTGGGATTAAATTTAATTAATTAAATAAATTAAATTAAATTAAATTAAATTTTATTAATAAATTTAAATATAACTTTTGTCCACAATTTTAATTCTAATTTTAATTAATAACAACTTTTAAACAATGCAATTATTTTAAAAATAATAATTTAATGAACAAGCACTTTCCTAAATCAAATATCATTAAAACAAGGAAAACCATAACTCAACAAACAAGACTAACGACACACTAAGGCTAGGGCATAGACTTGACACAAGTTACCTAGCTACCATCTCCCATTCAACTTAACCGTTGGATCGACACACTCAAACCTGTGAAACTAGGTGGAGTCGATGTCATGTACCTGAAAACCAAGTAAACAACATCATCTAATATAAACAACATAAAATACACACTGTGAAGAGGAAATCATGAAATCATAGGATGCTCGCAAGTGAGTGATACGAACCCGTCCCCTTCACCAATACACTCATCAAGACTTACATTTACATGATACTCAATAATCTCATATAAAATCACATGTTATAACTACTAACAGCATTACACCATTAAAGCATGTGAAACAATCATCAAATAAACCACATCACACAATAATAGTTCTTCGTTCAATAAGTAGTGATCAAAACACATATAACAAAGTGTGTCCAGTATCATAGTAGCTGCAACCAAACAAAGCATAAAGCAATCTGAACAAGAAGCAAAATGGAGGGGTATTACATTCTCCCCCCCAAACACCAGGCTTACTCCTAAAAGCCTGCAAACAAGTAGGGATATAACTCCCTCATCCTAATTGCATCCTCCTAGGTGGATGAAGCATCATCCTTGGGATCCTATTGAACTCTGACCTGATTAATATCTTGACCTCGAAGAGTGAGTGTTTTGTGCTCAGTTACGACCACAGGCTCCAAAATCAGCTGCCTGTCCTCTACCTATAAAGAATTCCAATCAAGGACATGAGTGACATCTGGATGATATGGCCGAAGAACTGATAAATGGAAAAAATTATAAATATGTGCAAGACTGGGCGACAAAGCAAGTCGGTAAGCAACTGGACCAATATTTTGGAGTATCTCAAAAGGTCTGATAAAGCAAGATGCCAACTTAAAACCCTTTCCATATCGGATTGGACTCTTTCGTGGATGCACCCACAAGAACACTCTGTTGCCGACATAAAACTGTCAATCTACTCTATGCGCATCTGCATACTTATTTTTCCTATCCTGTGCTGCTACCAAGTGCTCTCTAATCCAATCCACATTTTGGTCCATGTCCTGCAACATCTTCAGGCCCAATAATACTCTATCCTCTAGTCGATCCCAACTCAAGGGAGTATGACAAGGGCGTCTGTACAAGGCCTGAAAAGGTGCCATGCCAATGGAACTCTGGAAACTATTGTTATAAGAAAACTCTACTAAGTATAGATAGTCCTCCCATCATGTTTGCTGGTCCATAACATACATGCGTAACATTTCTTCGAGGATCTGATTGACCCTCTCAGTCTGTCCATCTATCTCTAGGTGATATGCTGAACTGAAGTTCAACTGTGTCCCCATCACATGCTGTAATGATGTCCATATAGTTGAGGTAAACAATGGATCCCTCTCAGAAATAATCCGACGTGGAATACTGTGCAACCTCACAATGTCCTCCATGAACACTCTAGCAACGGATGATGCATTATATGAAGAGCATAGGTGAGAAGTGTGCTACTTTCGTCAACCTATCGACTATCACCATAATAGCATCATGTCGTCACGAGGAGCTGGGTATACCAACAATGAAGTCCAACGAGATAATATCCCATTTCCACTCTGGTACAAGATGTGGCTGTAGAAGCCCTGCTGGATGTTGGTGTTCAGCCTTCACCCATTGACACTCCAAACATCTCACTACAAAATCTGCAATATCCCATTTCATCCCTGGCCAGAAATACAATTGTTGCAGATTTGTGTGCATCTTCTGCACCCCTGGATGGGTTGAATAGGGTGCACGATGTGTCTCAGTCAAAACCAAAGTGCGAAGGTCACTTGCTGAAGGAATGTAAATACGCTCTAAATGCCTCAATAAACCATCTACCTCAAGTGCATAACCTATGAACCTGCCCTCTAGAGGTCTTCCTACCTCGATCTCTACCCTCACATCTTGATACCAACTATCCACTGGAAGAGCAGTAAGAATCTGACTCCACAAATCCAATATAAGAGTCAACTCAGATATCTCATGCCTACGTCTACTAAGTGCATCAGCTACGATGTTCTCCTTTCCTTGAATATACTTCACTTCGAAGTCATATTCACAAAGAAACTCCATCCAGTGCCTTTGTCTAGTGTTAAGGTTCGGCTGAGTGAAAATGTCCTGAAGGCTCCTGTGATCACTATGCAGCTCAAATCTGTGCTTGAGAAGAAAGTGTATCCATCTAATCAATGCATGGAAAACTACCGCTAACTCAAGATCATGTGTGGGATAATTCAATTCATGATCCTTAAACTTTTGTGACTCATAAGCTATAACTCGACCCTCCTGCATCAGGACTGCTCCTAATCCCTCCAAGGATGCATCTGTATAGACTACAAAATCTCCTATGGGATTAGGTATCGCTAGTATCAATGCACTGGTTAGCTTGTCCTTAAGAACCTGAAAATCCATCTCACACTGCTCTGACCATCCAAACCTCTTCCCTTTCCTCTGAAGAGAAGTGATAGGATGTCGTATCCTGGAAAAGCTATGAACAAACCTCCTATAATATCCTACAAGCCCCATAAAACTATGGATCTCTGCTACATTCATGGGTGCAGGATAATCTAGAATAGCTCTGATCTTTGAAGGATCCATAGATATACCTTCTCTCGAGATCACATGACCAAGATACTTGATCTCAGTCTTAAAGAATTCACACTTCGACAAGTTGGCATAAAGTTGGTTTTCTCATAAACACTGCAGTACCTATCGCAAATACTCCTCATGTTCTGCTACTGTCCTAGAATATATCAAAATATCATCTAGGAACACAAGGAAAAACCTATCTAAGTAAAGGCAGAATACTCCATTCATCAAACTCATGAACACAAAAGGCGCATTCGTCAACCCAAATCATACCATAGTAAACTTGTAGTGACCATACTACATCTGAAACGTCATCTTATGGATATTTGAGTAAAAGTTACAGAGTTGATGGTATCCCAACTTAAGGTCTATCTTTGAAAAGATGGTAGCACCCTTGACTTGGTCAAACAAGTCATCGATTCTGAAAAGTGGATAACGATTCTTGATCATCACTTTGTTCAACTGTTAGTAACCAATGCACAAATGAAATGAACCATCCTTATTCATGAAGATAACCAGTGCTCCCCATGGAGAAACACTAGGATGAATGAATCTCTTCTCTAACAACTCCTCCAGTTGCAAGTGAAGCTCTTTCAACTCCTGAGTGGTCATACGATAGGGAGCTCGTGAAATAGGCTCTGATCTAGGTACTAAATCAATCTTAAAATCTATATCTCTCCGCGGTGGCATCCTTGGAATGTCATCTAGAAAAACATGTGAGAACTCCTGAAGAACGGGATGACTATCAAGAAATACCTTCTCTCCATATCCTAATCCCAAGTCCTCAACTGTAGCCGCAAACAACTGACAACCATGCCACACACAGCTCCTCAACTGCATAGCTGAGATAATCCTCAAAGATATCGATCTTTGTACTCCTATAATATCCACCTTACCATGAGATGCATTAATGGATCGAATCGAATTACGTCAAAAATCAATAACTCCTTGGCGAGCCTCTAACCAGTCCATACCTATGACAACATCATAGGATCCCAAAGGTATAGCCTGAAGATCCAAGGTAGCAAGGAGTGGTCCAATCTCCAACCTACAGTCAGGTACTAAAAAATGTGATGCAACTTTCGCACCAGACGCTAACTCAACCTGCCACCTATCATCTTACCTTATGGCCCCCAGTTTGCAATGTGATATTACAAATGAAGAAATGAAGGAGTCTAAATCTCCTAAATCAAATAGAATGGTAACAGGGTTACCCAATAACATACCATAAGTCTCAACCATGGTACCTTGTTGATTTTCCTAATGGTTATCAACCATTGCGAACACATGATGGCCTCTATCAACATCTCCCACTATCGGCTCTAACGCCGCTAGTCTCTACGTGAATCCTGACGTGCCCTTGTTAAGACACATCCTAGAAATATGGCCCTGCTGACCACAAGAGAAGCAACCTGTGCCTCTACCATATCCTCTGCCTCCAGCCGGTGCACTAGACTATTTTGCATTGTCTCCAAAAGTAGATTGGACACTTTGAGCAGGTTGCTCAGAGTTGAAACGCTTCATGCACCTCTAGTTTCTGTCACCTTGTCTCTGCTGGAAACCTTTCTATTTCCCCTGAAATGCTTGTTGTTTTCTGCCCTATGCTGATCCCTATTGTGTCTTAGGAGGCGCAACTCCCTATGTCTGTCCCCCTCTAGCACTAGTCCCAACTCCTGAACCACTACCAATAAGAACACCTGTATGGACTCCCAGTGCCATAGTCAAGTTATCCTCCACAAGCCGTGCCTTCTCCACAACTATCTCCATAGACTTGGGCTCAAAGACCCACACATCACCACTAATACGGGCATTTAAGCCCCTGATGAAATGTTGCACGAGCATCCCCTCATCATCTCCTATTCCTGCGAACTGTTTAAGTTTGTAGAAACTTCTCTTGTACTGATCCACAGTCAAGGCTAACTGTCCAAGGGCATGGAACTCATCACCCTTGCGCTGGCGCCAATGGTCAGAAAGAAAGTGGGCTCTAAACCGCTCAAGGAAAATCTCCCAGGACACATAACTCATGTCAATGTGGAGCTTCTGCTCCTCAAGTCTTCACCAAGTGGCTGCAAATCCTCGCAAGTGTATAACAGCGCACCACGCTTTAGTATTGCTATCAAAAGGATGCATAGAAAAGCATCGATCTAGATCTATCAACCAAGTCTTGGCCTCTAAACCGGTACCTACTCCGTCAAATCAAGGTGGCTGTGATTGAATCAAATCCCTCATACAGGAAGATGCTAACATCTTCGACTATGTTGTAGCTTCCTCACCCCAAGGTTAACCTCTGGTAGTGCCTGTCTCAGTCCTAAGAATGCCAAAGCCTCCTCAAAAGCTCTATCTGTAGCTTCGACCCCTTGAGGATCTAGCTATCCACCACCACCTCCTGGACTATTCTGTGAGGCTTGTTGTTCCTCTTGCTCTGGTATAAGTGTAACATGAGGTGGTGAGTCATGTTGACTCCCCTCATGACCGCCTACTCGGCCACGTCCTGGTCCTCTCCCTCATCCACGTCTAGGAGGCATACTCCTACACAGACATAAAAAGGTATTAGAAAAGGTACACTAGGAAACCTACATAACTAAGCTTAATGGGTACATCATAATCCTAGAGCACCTAGTTTTTAAACCTACGCTTTGATACCATGTGCAATGCCCCGCCACACAACCCTAGAGTAAGTTTCAATTCACATTAAAAGTGTACTATTTTTTTTTTTATTAAAGTGAATTAAACATACATGTTCATCTACAATTGATAACATCCCCTAAGGTTATGCAATTGGGATTACTTAAACCCAAATAACATACATCATATAAAAACCATTGCATTTATATACTCATGTAGTAAGCATTAATTCAACATACATAAAAAAAATAAGATAAGAAGATAAAGATCCATAACATAAATTCATTACTTGAACATCTAGTTACATCACTCATTCCTAGAATGAGGCAATAATACAAAAGTGTTATAATTACATAAATCCACCTTGTAAGAACAAGAGGGGTAAAAAAGTAACTTATTACAATTTTGAAATACAACAATGCTTTAATTAAAAACAAGAACCATGAATTGTCCAACTGGATGTCTCGCCACCAAGTACTGAAGATAAAAGGGGGACCCAACGATGTATGGTGCATGTTCTACCCAACCAAGTGGTACCCAAAGGCCCACCCCCCATGCTAGGAGATAGTAACAATGTAACAGGGACAAAGATCTACTACCTCTAACCAAAGGTAGACTCATATTGAAACATACTGACTAAACCAAACATATGCACAGTAAAATTCTATCACTAACATGGTCACATTGCTTCTAGACATAAAATTGATCAAGTATGACAAGGAATCCATACACATATCACAAAACCTAATGTTATCCTAGACAGAGTGTCATCGCACAGTTAGTCATGAGATCTCCTTTGGCATTCTTCATAGGCTCTGGAATTCTTGGTGACCTCTAATAAATCCCGGCCCTCATGCTTACTCATGCAGAATCAACTACCTCTTACGAGGACAAGATAGTTGACCTTGCCATTCCAGGCCTTCCCACTCATCCCAAGTCTAAACGGGCCCTTGTTTCTATGAGTGAAGCTAAGTTATCTTGATTAGTGTGAAGTGCATCCTAATCATATAAGTACATTACTTTAATTATCACTTGATTAATTCACTTCTGAAGGTTACCTAGTTTACCTATTTGGGCTCCGACGCCTAACATAAGCCACTCTTCTAATGGATAACACACTATACATATCTAACCTCCAAGGGTAACTCAAGTGCTTGCAAACTAAACAATGCAATCTCTCCTATTCTAGGAGTCAAAAATTAAGAATACTCACTTCAAACACTTGGAGGAAACAAATCACATATAACACTACCCAAGGGAAAAACAAACGGTTGATTTAACAAAGCAACAACCCACATCCTCTGGAAGACTTACAATTCAAACTCAAATAACCCCTTTTCCCAAATCATGAATACAAGGAAAAATAATAACAATAAGCAAAGGAAAGGAAATTATGCTATTTTTGGATATATATTAAATCCATTTCCCTATTTAATACTTTTACAGTAAATAACCAATTACTTCAACCAGATAAATAATAAAATAATTTAATTGCCTTTACTATTATAGAGAAGGGAGAAATTCTAATTTTATCCAAACACATCTTTTGACTACTTTTAAAAGCAACATAAATCCATGCAAGAGAAATTCTTTTAGTTTCACAACTAACACATCTAACTCCTACAATTCCTCAAATTAAATAATAAACACAATCACTTAAACATGCACGAATTTAAATATATATATATATATATATATATATATATATATATATATATATATATATATATATATATATAATATATATTTATTTAAATATACACAATTATCGCATCCTCAATTTATTAAATTAATTTTATAAGTTTTAACAAATAAACAAAATAATTAAATGTATTTCTTTATTATATATATATATGTATATATACAATATATATTTAAATACAATGTATATATATATATATAAATAAATAATATATACATTATATATATAAATATATATACCACTTATATATTAATTTTGATTTACACATATTATATTTACTGAATTAAGTTATTCAATAAATTCGAAGTAATCAGAATTCACATGGAAGAAAACTTATTAAATTTGCGAACCATAAAATAAAACGTGGATTTTTTAATTTTTCCTACAACCGTGGATTTGTATTGTCCAAATCATGGACAAAGAAATTAAGGGAAAACCCCTTTGTTTGGGGTGGTTCTGCCAAACATAGGGGTGTGGCTAATGGAGAGAGGGGAGGAGGGGGCTGCAGAGGTCTCCCTCCACAGTCATCCCCTCATAGGGGTGGCGGTGGAGGCAACACCTCCCAAGCCTCCCCCACATAACAAATAAACCCTAACATATGAAAAATGCGACCAAAGATTTTGACAAATTTTTGATGCCGTACAGACGACGACACATAATTTAAAAAAAAATAAAAAAATCAACATCAATATTAAATATATATATCATATGTATATATATATATATTTAACAATATATATATATATATATATATATATATATATATATATATAAGTATATTATTATATATATATTTAACCAGAAATTCAACTACAAGACAAATTGAAGAAATTTTCCTGAAACATTCACCTACAGGTGAAATGTGAAATTTTTTCTAGAGAAATCCATAATTCACAGAGGTTTTAAAAACTAAATTCTTTTAAACCATTTTATTGAATTCATAATAATAAAAGATTAAGAAAACAAAAAGGAACCTAAGTTATAACCAAAAATTCTCAAATCTTCTAGGTTTCTCCACCGTAAATTTTCTACAGAGGTTTTTTGAAATAAATTTGTTTTCTAGAGAGATTAAAATTTCCTATAACAATCTAAATGTGTTGTTTTACCCATAAGTTTGATTTAATAATGAAACTAATAATTACCTCAAATGAAATTAAATTCTATAGAGATTTTTATAATTTCCCTGAAGAAATTTCATGGGAATAAAAAAAGCTTCCAAAAACTTAATTAATTAATTTCTATCCTCAAACAACAATCTCTTTTCCTAAATTATTTGAAACAAGCAATTCTTTAATTACTACCATTTTAATTTAAACAAATCAAGAACAAGAAACCACAAAATAAAACCTGGTGTTCAAGCTACAGGAAAAGAAGATTTTGATGCAGAGCCTCCTCCAAAGATCTCACAGTTTCTCTTCAATAGTGCAGTGATTCCAAGCAAGAAAAAAATCCAGAAACACAACAGAATATCAATAGAATTTTTCCAATGCAATTCTACAACCAAATTTTCTTCCAACAATCCTCTATGCAATTTTTTTTCAAAAATATCCTCTCAAACCTGAAGAAGCTTATCCTCCCCAAAAATTTCTCCGTGAATGAATTTGCAACAAACTCTTCTAAATTAATTAATTTTACACATGTTGGCATAATTGAAAACATCTTCAACAACCAAATCTAATTTTGCATTTAATTTATATATTTAAAATATTAAATTAACTCCAAAATTTGAAACCAATTTCCCCAATTAAAACTTAATTCCAAATATATTACATTATTTGCTTTTATTTAATTTACACAACATAAAACTTAATTAATTAATTTTAATTATTTAATAATTAAATTCAACCCTTTTGGGATTAAATTTATTTAATTAAATAAATTAAATTTTATTAATAAATTTAAATATAACTTTTGTCCACAATTTTAATTAATAATTTTTTTTAAACAATGCAATTATTCTAAAAATAATTAATTTAATGAACAAGCACCTTCCTGAATCAAAAATCATTAAAACAAGTTAAACCATAACTCAACAAACAAGACTAACAACACACTAAGGCTAGGGCGTAGAATTGACACAAGTTACGTAGCTACTATCTCTCGTTCAACTTAATCGTTGGATCGACACGCTCAAACCTATGAAACCAGGTGGAGTCGATGTCATGTACCTGCAAAACTGAAAACCAAGTAAACAACATCATCTGATATAAACAACATAAAATACACACCGTGAAGAGGAAATCACGGACTCACAGGGCGCTCGCAAGTGAGTGATGCGAACCCATCCCCTTCACCAATACACTCATCAAGACTGACATTTACATCATACTCAATAATCTCATATAAAATCACATGTTATAACTACTAAAATCATTACACCATTAAAGCATGTGAAGCAATCATCAAATAAACCACATCACACAATAATAGTTCGCCACTCAATAAGTAGCGATCAAAACACATATAAAAAAGTGTGTCCAGTATCATAGGAGCTACAACCAAACAAAGCATAAAGCAGTTTGAACAATAAGCAAAATGGAGGGGTATTACAAACATCCTCTAAGGCACGAGGCTAAGGTTATGTTTGATTTCCATAACATAAACATAAACACATCATAGCATATGATTAACTACTTATGAATTTAAAGCACATACATTCCAAACATTAAAATTGCATCACATAGATAAGATATACATCAAGATACAAATATTACATTAATTCTCAAATAAGGTTTACAACACTCATTCCTAGAATGAGGTAGATCATGCATATGTGTTACAAAATACATGAGACCTCCTTGAATACAACTGCAGAGTAATAAAAGTACAAGAGTCATATGTAATAATAATCAAAGCATGGAATAATAAGTTGGATTCCATGAGATCTCCAACTGGAAGACCTCACCATCATGAACTGAAGAAAGGGGACCCAACAAAATAGGGTGCACATTCCTCCAAACCAAGTGGTACCCGAAGGCCCACCCCCGTGCTAGGAGATAGTAACCAAGATTCCTAAACAAGACCTACTATCTCTAGACATAGGCTAACACATAATTGAACTCAACAAACACAAGCACAACACTAAAACATGGGTTACATTGCTTCTAGAGTTATAATAAATCAAGTATGCTAAAAAAACCATATACACAAACCTTTGTCATAGGAAGAGTGTCATCACACCAGCTCAACATGGGTTACCCAATGCAAATCTTCATAGGTTACCGACCCCTATTAGTTAAACCCTAGCAACCTCAATTGATCCTTGACCCCCACTCACTCATGTGGAATCAAAATACCTTTCGAAAAGACAAGGTAGATGACCTTTGCCATTCCAGGCCCTCTCACTCATCCCAAGCCCAAACGAGCAATTGAGTCCATGGGTGAGGCTATCTTATTTGAATTAGTATGAATTAATACCCAATCCCCTAGTTACTTTAATTATGTTTTCACTTGATTAACTACTGCCGAAAGGTTACCCAGTCTACCTCTTTAGGGCTCTAGTCCCTAACAGAAGCCACTCTTCTACTGACAACACATGGATCGACACCAACATCCTAGGGTAACATAGTGTACAAAACCGGATAAAATAACTCACTCCAAACATAGGAGGAAACACAAACAAAGTACACTCCATACATAGGAGACAACTCTTAACAAAATCCACTCCAAAAAAAGGAGGCAACACATAACATAATCTACTTGAAACAAAGGAGGCAATGCATCCCCATTTGTGGTAACTAGGTGACTCACTGAAACCAAAAATCACACTACCCAAGGGAATAAAAATGGTCTGACAATAACATTACAACAACCCCCAAATCTAATGACTCTTCTGAAAGACTAATAATTGATTAACTAAGACTTTAACCCATTTCCCCCCCCAAAATGTAACTAGAAGAAATCAGATACTAGAGGGCAATCAACACAAGAAATAGATCTATCAGTTGGATTTCCTAAATCCACTTTCATTCAGTAAAAAAAAATATTAATATAAATTTCCCAAATACACTAATTACATAAAACCCTTTTCACAGATAGAGAAGGAAAATCAATCTAACTACCACTTCAATTTCCTCAATTACTTTTATATAAAATTAAAATTCTTCTATTTAATACTTAACATTTTAAAAATCCTTGAATGGTGCATTTAATGCATGCACCCAATTAAAACATTCCATTAGAATATATATATATATATATATATATATATATATATTAAGTATATATATAATTATATATGCATGTATATATATATAATTATATATGCATGTATATATATATAATTATATATACACAAATATATATAATATTTAATTATTTACAAACAAAACAACTTAAAATACCCAAACTAATATAAAATAATATATATATATATATTATTTATA
Source organism: Sequoiadendron giganteum (assembly GCA_007115665.2). Classification (NCBI taxonomy): domain Eukaryota; kingdom Viridiplantae; phylum Streptophyta; class Pinopsida; order Cupressales; family Cupressaceae; genus Sequoiadendron; species Sequoiadendron giganteum. The sequence continues at coordinate 125,516,136 of CM021109.1, read as the reverse complement.
TATTTATAGATATATATACACATACATAAATACATTTATGTATACAAATTTTTATATATATATGTAATATTCAAATCCAAACTTAATATACACCAAATTGAAATCCTAAACAAATAAAATCTTGTGAATAAAACTTGGAAGATGAAACATATAATAGAATCAACATGTATTCAAAATGTTTAAAGGAAGCATATTAATATTGGGGAGGTGGTGACTATGGAAAACCATAACCGAACCCTCCCATCATCCATAGAGTGCAGCCATTGTGTGAGGAGTTGTGGAGGGACTCCTCCACAACGTTGCTCCCATATGGGGGCGACGGTGGGGAGGCAGCCCCTCCCCAACCCCCATATATTTACAGCGAAACACAATCAAAACATAAAGCCTACAAAATTTAATATTCGCATGAGATTTAACAAAAGCAAAAACCTCCATTGTACACAAACAATTAATGGAGTTTTCAATACTGATTACTTTATTATATATATATATATATATGTGTGTGTGTGTGTGTATATATATATCTATATTTATATACATGCACATATATATATATAAGGAATTAAACACAATAGTTTTAATTGGGGAAATAATTTTTTCAAAATGCATTCTACAGGAATCTTCTAAAAAAAAACATCTGAAAATCCAACATACAGGAAATACAGATGAATTTATCAAACGAATCACAAAGGAATATTTTAACTTTTCCCAAACAATGAATCTTAAGCAGATGAACAATAAAATTCTAACATAAAATTCTAACAATAAGAAGCTTTAATCCTATGAGAAAATTTTCTACAGAAAACTAAATTTCTTCTCGACAAATTTTTTATTTCTAGATCCCTAATTGAATTCTTCTAGGGTTATCTATGTTTACAATAATTCCCAACTTAAAATTTGCAATGGTTTCCACCAAATATTTCGTTTCAATAGAGAATTTCATTTTCAAAAATAATTTCACACACAATATTTGCAATTTTTAAACAAAACTCAAAGCTTTAAAACTTGCACAGACAATCTTTTCCAGAGAGTAATCTAAACTAAGAAGCTTTTCCAATATTAAACTAACAAAAAAATTAAAAGAAGAACTTGAAATCCAACACCTATGAAGATGCAAATTGAAGTAGCGCCTCCTCCTCAGATCCAAGTATTTTCTCCTAGATAAACAAAAGCTTCCTCCAGAACAATAAAAATACCTAAACACAAAACTTTTCCTGAGATTATTTTTTCAAAAATTCCAACAACATGCAATCAAGGAACTCTTTTATTTTATTTTCTAAAATCTCTTTCCCAACCAAATATCCTCTATCCGTCTTTCATGAAGAAGCTTCTCACTTCTTCGCGTTACAACCAAAAATTTCTCGTCGTGAATAAATTTTCGCAACAACCCTTATAAATTTTCAAAACACATGTTGAAAACCCAAAATATCTTTTACAACCAAATTGCCCAAAATCCTCTAGATATTTTAAAATTAACACATTTAATAATTTCTAAAATATTTAACATTTCTAATTTAACTTAATTCAACTAGTTTAATTAATTAATAAATAATATAATCCTATGATTAGACTATTTACCAATTAAATTAAATTAATTAACATCTTCTAACATTAAAACCAGATTAATTTAATAATCATCTTAAATATTTAAATCCTTTAAATTACCTTTTACAAACTTTGCAACATAATAATTTCAAAGAAAAATTAAACAACTTTTAACAAACAAAACTAACTAGACCTGACGAACACTATGACTTGGGTAATGGTTTGGCATATGAATCCTAGCTATTATCTCCCAATCAACATTTCTATTGGGCACTGGACACACTCAAACCTATGAAACCAGGTGGAGTTGATGTCCTGTACCTGCAAACCTGTAAACAAGGCATATATAGAACATGCATATATACATCATAATAGAACACATTGTGAAGAGGGAATCATAGAATCATAGGGCGCTCACAAGCAAGTGGTGCGATTCCATCCCATTCACCAATATAATATCACAACTGATGATTCTAACATAAATAATCTACTCATGTGCAAATAACAATATTAGTTCAAATAACCATTATGTTAATAAAAGGCATGTCAAAATGATAACATCAAAATAGAGAAACATCACATCATAACATAAAATCCACATCGCTCTATAATTAGCAATCAAATAATACTCAAGAATCATAGTATATCAAATTCAACGTGCTAATATAAAACAAAGCAAAACTAGGTAGGACACTATTTGATAAAAAGAGAAAAACAAAGGGGTGCTACAAAAAAGATATAAAAATAAATTATGCAATAAAAATTTATGGAAAAATATCCATGCCCTACATATCTACATTACAAATCTATATTTAAAAATTTATAATTTTATCCTTCCTACAAGCAAAGTTATGCTATGATGAATAAACACCACTTTTTAAAAATATTGTTAACTATAAAAATTAATTTATTAAAAGTTACATACAAAAAATATCAAATTATTTCTTAAAATTCAAAATATATATTTATAATTTACAAAAAAAATCTCAAAAAAATAGTTTATGTCATCTTATAATTCTTAACTGTTTAGTTGTTGTAGGTGTTAAAAAGTGAAAATTTGGTGAGAAATGTTGATTTCCTACCTTGGCCAAAAAGTGGGACTCATTATTATGGGATCACCTTGAGGTGGTGGTTAGAGGATAGATGTTTGATAAGTGTTGATGAGTTTTTTTTCACATTCACAACATAGACAAAGTAATAGAGTACCTTATCTCTTGAAAGGAAATCTAACTTTAGAAACTTCAGAAAGATAATTGTTGTCACTTTGTGCCACCTAGTGGTACTTGCAAATTTTTACATCTCTATGGCACCTTGGTCTATTAGAAGGGACCCTTTTTGTGGAGGGGGAGGTTGAAAACCATATTTTAGGGCTCCCTAGCCCTATGCTATGCCTAAAACCATAGGTATGAGTAAATCACTTGTGTCTTATTCTAATCTCGTGTTGACTGATAATAGAGACTGCCCTCACTTAAGTTACAACCTCATGTCTTACATTCGTCTATGTATCAAACCCTCCTTCCTAAGGTCATTGATCAATCCCAAAGCCTAGAATAATTTTTCAATTTCCTAAGTCTTATTTCATCAAAAAATTGTTGGCTTATTGATCACTTTCCTTCCCACATTATATTTTATTGATGAAATACTCAATGAAACCAATAAAATATTGATAATTATCTCTTTTCTATTGGATTCCACAATTCCATAGAGGGTTTATTACTAAAGATTAAAGGTGGTAGTGGAACAATTAAAATGATGATGTGTGACATGTTGAGCATCTCTCACCACTACAAGACCCATAGAAAGACCCATGAGTACCATGTGGAATATTTTGAGGCTTTTCATCATTGCGCGGGTATATCAAGGGTACAACCACTTGCTCGTTATAGAGTTGGGGATTTTTTCCACTTGGCACCTCTTCACATGCTCTCTTTTTTGCGGGTAGTCTTTTGGTGAAGGTATGAATGCTTGTCACATATCCTAGGTTGCATTTTTATTTGAATGTGACTCAAGATTTTCTATTGGATGTGAATATTGAAGGCTTATTAACCCTTTGTCAATATTATTCAAACCCGATCAATGTGAATCAACTATTGATTTTATTTGTTCTTAAATCAAACAAACTAGATTCAAACCTCCACAATGGCTAGATGCACCATTTCATGGGAATGTCTCCATTCATGGCTGAGTGAGATCTTTAGCCGCCCAGATTAGATTTAATCACTATAAGATTTATCTTTCATAAAATTTCATGCCTATTCAATGCAAAAGTAGCACCCATACTCCTTAGTGTGTTGTAAGGACATTACTTCTACTATGAGATCAAATTTCATGATGGGTTTTATGGGAGTTACCTACTCTACACTTACATAAAATTCAATATAGAGGCATGACATTCACATCATGTTGGACATTGTGGTTGTGTTTTTGATATGTGGTTGTCATTGATGTCAACACTATTAGCATTAAATCTTCTTAAGGCTGTATATGTTGAGGATATTGAGAAAATTGTAAAAAATATAGTATAGGCAACTAGTGGTGCTGAGAAGGTTATAATGTTAGAAAGCTCTATATGTTGAAGATCTAAAGGTACGCTTCAAAGGGTTTGTTTCTGAAGCTTTCTAGTATCTTATCTGAAAGTTTTAGAGGTTTTCATAAAGATTTGTGGAAGTTATGAAGATCTGTGTGCCTATAGTTACCCAGTTTTTGTAGATGGTGTTCTTGGTTGAAGTGGATGAAATTATGGTAATTTCATGTGTTGTGCATGTACCTATGACATTAATGGATGTTTCTAGATCATGCTATATCCTTGTTGTACATATGCATTGATTGAAGTGTTCATGATCAAATATTTTTCCAATGTGTGCTCAATTTTTCATGTTCTTTTCTGACATGATGATGTTAGCGTGTTGTGGATCCATAAGGATTAATATTTTATTTATTGGCATGTTTGGAGGTGTTTTTTTGGGTCCTCAATATGCTGTGACCGATTTGTGTTAGTGTTCATTGTAATTTATTCATGTATCAAGGCCGAGAATTGTAATTACTCTTTATTTGTGGCCGACTGAATAGTGGATGTAAATTTATGTAGTGGATATATATATGAGATTGTTTTCCTCATTTAGGGGAAAGTGTTCAAGTGTACAAGTGATATACATGTGTGAATAAAGGTCAGCTCATTCAGATTAGAGTGTGGAAGAGTTTGAGCAGAGGGTGGAAGAGTTTGAAGATTTTTTTGTGCGCCTAACAGGAACTGTAATAAGGATTTTGTAGAAGCTAATTTTTTTGTTCAATTTCATCAGATGGATTTAATCTGATTACTATATGTAAGGCAGTGAGCCTTCCCTTTGAGAAGTGTTCTCTAGGTAGTGCACCTGAATGCAAGTGCATTCATTTTTATTCTTCATTATACTTCTAATAGGGTATAATCTTGTGGAATAACATCCACTATGGTTTTTCCCCTAATAGGGTTTCCATGTATAAAATCTTGGTGTTCATGTGTCTTTGATGTGTTGTTGATTTAATGCTTGCACTGTTGATTATCAGATATGTGATATAAGGTTGATTAATGTTGTATAAGTTTGATTTTGGTAACAAATGATTCACCCCCCTCTTAGTTGTGTATCCTTGTATTGCCAACAATTGGTATTAGATCTAGTTCCTCTAAAATAAGCTTAACAACTTGAGGTGATCCGAGATGGCATCATTCAAGAAGGATAGTCCTAGATTCGATGGTACTAACTACTCTCTATGGAAATTCAGGATAGAATTTCATTTGAAGTGCATTGGGGAACCTTTCTGGTAGGTGACACAAAGTGCATATACCATTCCTCAAAATGGTCCTTCCTTTGAACATGAAATCAAGCAAGAAAAAATTAATACCAGGGTAGTAGAAACATTTGTGAGTGCTTTGACAGATTTAGAGATGATAAATGTGTTAGGATTGAAGATTGCATACCAGATTTGGAAAAATATGGAAACATTATATGAAGGAGATGCACTAGTGAAAAGTTCTAAGCTACAAAGTCTAAAAGGCAAATGGGAGAGTTTGAAGATGAGTGAAGATGAAAACATATTTTCCTTCTCACAAAAGATAAATGAATTAGTGATGAATATTAGATGTGCTGGTGGAACTTTGGATGATGATGAAATAGTGGCTAAGATACTTAGATTTATGCCCCCTTCCTATAATACAAAAGCTCATGCTATTGATGAACTCAGGATAGTGACAAATATTACAAAAGATATGCTAATTGGAAAAATTGTTGCATTTGAATTGAGTGAGTTCGGTGAGTCTGCTACTTAGTCTTAATTTGATTTCAAGACTACTGTATCCAGGAAAAACAAGTAGGGATATGATTCGGGAGAAATTTCCAAGAGAACATTCAGGTATGAAGATGAGATGAATCGGATTGAAGATAAAGAAAAGGAATTGGAAGAACTGGAAGCATTGATTGTGAAAATAGAATCAAGAGGTCATGGTAAGTACAAAGGAAATTTACCTATTAAATTTTTTTCTTTTAGTAAAATAGGTCATTTTGCTTCTAGATGTCTTGAAATAGTTTCAAAGTATAAACCTGAGAACACTAGATTTCAAAGAAAGCGCTATTATGTTGAAGGTGTAACTGATGAATAATCTAATAAAGGAACTAGAAATAAAGATGAATGGGTATTTATTTCTATCAAATAAAATGGTCAGTTGTCCATTGAATCTGCTAGTATGTTGAGAAAGCTCTTGCAGCCAAAATTGAAGAAAAAGATGAGTGGGTAATTGACAACGGATACTCACATCATATGATTAGTGAAAAAAGAAAGTTTGTAAGCTTAGAAAACTATGATGACGGTGTTATGAGATTTAGAGACAACACTTCTAGTGTGATTCATGGTAGAGGCACTATTTCTTTTGGTGGTAAGCACAATACTAAAGATGTTATTTATGTATAAGGCTTAAAGCACAACTTGTTGAGTGTTGGAAAGATGGTAGGCAAAGGTTACAATCTGCAGTTCAAGAATGGTAAGTGCAAAATAACAAGAAGTTCAAGAAATATGATTGCTTCAAGAACAAAGACAAAAGGTAATATCTTTCATTTGAGTGTTGCTAGTGAAATTTGTTTGATTGCTCAAATTGATGTAAGTTGGTTATGGCATAGGAAGTTGTTTTATGTGAAATTTGATAACATTGTGAAGATAAGCTCTACTCAAGAAGTTAGAGATTTGCCTAAGTTATTGAAGCCTACTAACACTATGTGTAACGAATGTCAGATGGGAAAGAAAACAAAAAATTCTTTTCGGAGAAAATAGTATAGCTCTAATGGAGTACTGGATTTGATACATATTGATCTATGTGGTCCTTCCAGAATCAGAATCCTACAAGGTGAAAATTATTTTATGTTGCTCGTTGATGATTATTCTAGAATGATATGGGTTGATTTCTTAGGAGAAAAAAATGAAGCATTAAAAAAGTTCAAAAGTTTTAAAGCTATGGCAGAGAATGAGACAAGTCAAATGATCAAATGTCTAAGGTCAGATAGAGGTGGTGAATTTACTTCACAGGAATTCAATTATTTTTGTGAAGAGCATGGAATCCAAAGACAACTATCTACTCCCTGGACCCCTCAACAAAATGGATTTTTTGGAAGAAAGAACAAAACCATTCTAGACACTACTAGAACCATGATGCTGGAAGAAAATGTTCCTCATTTCTACTGGAGAGAAGTTGGGAGTTGTTGAAAGAAAGAACATAACCATTCTAGACACTGCTAGAACCATGATGTTGGGAGAAAATGTTCCTTATTTCTATAGGAGAGAAGTTGTAAGTACTACTGTGTACACCATTAATAGGGTGAATGTCAATAGTAATTCTGGTAAGACACCTTTTGAGCTATGGTTTGGTTATAAGCCTACTGCCAAGTATTTCAAAAAAATTGGAATCAAATGCTACATCAAGAGAGACGATGATATAGCTAAGTTTGATGATAGAAGTTATGAAGGAATCTTCTTAGGATACTCTACTAAAAGCAAAGCTTACCAGTGCTTTAATAAATTTTTGAAGAAAATGGCTGAAAGTTGAAATGTCAAGGTTGATGAAGATATTGGTAAATCATCTAGATCTAGTGATTATGATTCAGATGATCAAAATGATTATACTAACAATGATGTTCAGGCACAAAATCAACTTCAAATTATTCTGGTGAACTAAGGGAATCAAGAAGAAGAAGTTAGTAGAAGTTCAAAAGAAAGAACACAAGAACAAGAGGTAAGAGGTAAGAGAAAATATCAAAACTCCTAAGTATGTAAGGAGAAATCATTCTGATAGTCAGATCATAGGAGACAAGAGCAATGGTGTGTATACTAGAAGAATAATTCTGGAAGAGTATTGTCTAATTTATAAAGCTAGACCTAGAAATATAAGTGAAGCATGCAAAGATGAACATTGGATGGATGCCATGAAAGAAGAACTGTTGCAGATACATAAAAATGATACATGGGATGTTGTTCCTAGACCTCAAAACAAAAAATTGATAGGAACCAAGTGGGTGTTCCGGAATAAGCTGAAAGAACAATGTGATGTGGTCAAAATCAAAGCAAGATTGGTTTGCAAAGGATACTCATATATGGAAGGTATTGATGCTAAAGAATTTTTTAATCATGTTGCTAGAATTGAAGCTGTAAGATTATTTCTTGCGTATGCTACTTTCAAGAATTACAAATTTTATGAGATGGATGTAAAGTCAACATTTCTGAATGGTGAATTAGAAGAAGTTTATGTTGAACAACCAGATGGATTTCAATTAACTGATGAAAAGGACATGGTATGCCGATTGAAGAAAGCTCATAGAGCTTGGTATGCTATATTGGATAAATACTTGTTGAAACTTGGATTCAATAAAGGCACTATTGACAACAATCTATATTTCAAGTTGGATCAAAACAAGAATTGATCATTGAAGTCTTTGTTGATGATATTATTTTTGAAGGTGATGATGATTTGTGTATGAATTTTTCCAATGAAATGAAAAGTGAATTTGAAATGTCAATGATAGGAGACTTGAAATTATTTTTAGGATTGCAAATCACTTAGTTAGATGATGGAATTGATATATCTCAGTCTAATTATGTGAAAGAGTTATTGAACAAGTTTGACATGGAAGATTTAAAACTAGTTGGTACACCTATGGTGATTAGATGCAAACTTACACAAAAAGATGATTCTTTTAAAGAAAATCAAACAAGATACATGTCAATGATTGGTGGATTACTCTATTTGACTCAAAATAGGCCAGATATAATGAATGTTGTGTGCATGGTTGCTAGATTTCAAGCTGATCCTAAAGAGTCCAATGTGACTGTTGTGAAAACAATATTCAGATATCTGAAAGGGACAGTTGATCTTGGTCTTTGGTATACTAAGGATGATGATCTTACTCTAAGTGCTTTTACTGATGTTGATTAAGCAGGAGATGTAGATGACCAAAAGAGCACTAGTGGTGGTGCATTCTTCTTAGGTAAGAAGTTGGTATCTTGATTAAGAAAAAAGAAGAACTTAGTTTCATTATCTAATATTGAGGTAGAGTACATTGCTGCTACAAACAGTCGTACCCAAGTATTATGGATGAAGCAAATGTTGAGAGATGTAAAAATTGAATATGAAGAATCCATTGCCATATTGTGTGAAAATTCAAGTGTCATTAACATTTCTAAGAATCCAGTGTTGCATTCAAAGAAAAATAATATATCCATCAAGTATCACTTCTTGAGAGACAAAGTAAGTGACAAAGAAGTTAGATTGGAGTACATATCTACCAAAGAGAAAATTGCATATATCTTTACCAAGTCGTTGCCTAAGGATAATTTTGAGTACCTCAGAGAAAAGTTAGGGGTGATTTCACCTCCTGATCAGAACTAAGATGCAGGTATTCGCATCAGTCCATGAATTCATAGGCATATCATATTCTGGATTGATGTTGTGGTGGCTACTACTCAGGGGGAGTAGTGAAATGATTCAAATGTGTGGTCAGAGAATGTGTACCTTTTCCATTGATGTCAAAGGGGGAGAGAAAAAATATGAAAAATGTGGGAAAGAAGAGCAATGAAGGAAACATGAAAGAGTGCACAATATCAGGGGGAGATTGTTGAAGAAGAGTTAGTTGGGTTGATGGTATTAATTTTCACATCATGTATTACCATCAATTCCAAAGGGTGAGATTGTTGGATGTTGTGGTTGTGTTGTTGATATGTGGTTTTCATTGATGTCAACACTATTAGAATTAAATATTCTTAAGGTTTTTTATGTTGACGATATTGAGAAAATTGTAAAAATATAGTATAGGCGAGAAGTGGTGCTAAGAAGTTCAAAATTTTGGAAAGCTCTATATGTTGAAGATCTGAAGGTGCACTTCAAAGGGTTTGTTGCTAAAGCTTTCTAGTATGTTTTTCGAAAGTTTCAAAGGTTTGCATAAATATTTGTGGAAGTTATGAAGATCTATGTGCCTACAATTACTCAGTTTCTGTAGATGGTGTTCTTGGTTGAAGTGGATGAAATTTTGGTAATTTCATGTGTTGCACATGTACCTATCACATTCATGGATGAGTCTAGATTGTGCTCTATCCTTGTTGTATGTTTGCATTGATTGAAGTGTTCGTGATCAAATATTTTTCCGATGTGTGCCCAAGTTTTCATGTTCTTGGCCGACATGATGATGTTAGCATGTTGTGGATCCATAAGGATTAATATTATATTTATTGGCATGTTTGGGGGTTTTTTTGGGGTCCTCACTATGTTGTGGCTGACTTGTTTTGGTGTGCATTGTAATTTACTCATGTATCAAGGTCAACAGTTGTAATTTATTATTTATTTGTGGCTGACTGAATAGTGGATGCAATTTTGTGTAGCGGATATATATGAGATCATTTTCCTCATTTAGGGAAAAGTGCTCAAGTGTGCAAGTGATGTACATGTGTGAATAAAGGTCAAATATTTTAGAGCAGAGTGTGGAAGAGTTTGAGCAGAGGGTGGAAGATTTTGAAGAAGTTTTTGTGTGCCTAACTGGAACTGTAATTAGGATTTTGTAGAAGCTAATTTCTTAGTTCAACTTCATCAAATGGATTTAATCTTATTATTGTATGTAAGGCAGTGAGCCTTCCGTTTGAGCAGTGTGCTCTAGGTAGTGCACCTAAATGCAAGTGCATTCATTTTTTTTCTTCATTATACTTCTAACGGGGTATAATATTGTGGACTAACATCCACCATGGTTTTTCCCCTAACAAGGTTTCCACGTATAAAATCTTTGTGTTCATGTGTCTTTGATGTGTTGTTGATTTAATCCTTGCACTGATAATTATCAGACCTATGATGTAAGGTTGAGTAATGTTGTATAAGTTTGATTTTTGTAACAACTGATTCACCCTACCCTCTTATTTTTCTATCCTTGTATTGCCAACACATCAATGCCATTTTGGCTCATCTTTAATAGGGGTTTCGATACCCAACTGTTCTACCCATGATTTGATCATATTTCTACTAATTGCTAATCTTGGTAGGGTTAGGGTTTGTTCTGAAGTCATCCAAGTTATGCCTAATCTCTATAAAGGACATAATTTTATTGGTTCTAAGGATTCTTCCTCTGGCTCCTGTGGTAATTTTTTATTGCAAACATTACATCCTTGCATCCAACCATTGTAATGTTGGCTTCCATGCCTTTATGTTAATGAAATTGGCCCATCTCACCTCTTTTTTTTTTTCATATATTGTGTATTCTTCTACCTTCATGTTCAAAGTTCCTTGTGATGTTTCATTCATGTATGAGTGTGTTTTCTATTTTTTGGTTGTTGTTTTTTGAAAATATTTCTTTGTAGTATCTAACAATCCCTAACCTTCATAATGTTCCTTGGAATTTCACAAAGTAAAGACCTATATAGACCTCTTGGCCTCTTTTATCCATATCTTGTGTTGTTCTAAAATAGGAAGAACTGTATTTCTATCTTGGTGTATTGCCTCCCATTTCCTTTTAATGCATTCCTTCTATCCCTTTTTCCTTGAGAGTTGATAAAGGAGGGTAATGGTAGGATTTTATGTGTTGGGTTGGACCCAAAACATTCCACTTGGATTAGAAGAGGAAATTTACCTTCTCTAGAGATATAACCTTAACTGCAAGTTCCCACACCTTGAGGTTATTTCCATTATGTCATTGGAATACTAGATGTATGTTCAATAGGGTGCAATTTCTTGTGACAATAGTTTTTGGCACACTCGATGGGACCATTCAAATTTGATCAACTTCATTTAATTTTGTTGAGGGAGTGGTGCTACTCAAAAAATCCATCCATAAAGAGGAACCCAATAAAGTACCCGATGACTCTACATTCAAAGGCGGACATTACAATTAAACCGGAAACCCTATTGTAACCCATTAATCTTGGTTATAGATCAAACTTACAAATTTTATGCCAAGAATTCAAACTAGAGAATCTTCTAGAGGTAATTTTGAACACATTGAGCTAGCATTTTTTTACTTCTAAATAAAAAAATAGACATTCTTTATCACCTATAAGGGGAAGTAGGAGTCCTACAAGTCCATCCCCTAGAGCTTGATCCACACCTATGGGTAGATTATTCAAGGCTAGAACATATTTTTCTCATTAAAAAAAACATTATTTCACATGGATGCCCCTAGAAATTAACCATTTTTCACTTTTAATGATGGTAGCCCTCTTGTGTTAGCCAAAAGAGGTGACATACTAGCAAATTCTTTGAAAAGTATTCCTCATTTCATTGGTGAGATATCTACCACTCCAATAGAGAATAGTAAATATGTGGCAAATATATGTTTTGTGCATAATATTACAGAAGATAATATGGTTGTTATACTACTAGGAATGTCCTTAAAAGGAAAAGCATTGCAATGGTACAATTTTTTGCAGCCTAACTACATTCACAACTTGGATGAGTTAGGTGAAAAATTATGTGAAAAATTAGAAGACGAGTGATCACTTTTCTTTGGTGGAACAATTGACAACAATCAAAAGGGCACCCCATGAATTCATGGGAGATTCTAGGATCATATTTAAGAAGATGGGATAGAATCCCTACCTTGGTGAAGCCTTCTCCAAATCATGCCTTCCTCTACTATTTAAGGTCTTTTGAATAATGATGTGGTTGTCATGATTTAGTCCGTGGGTAGGGTGACTCTACCAAATGAATATGAAATTTCTATCAAGGTAGATAATTGTCTAATACAATTTGGGAAAGGTTTCCAATGCCTTTATTCCTAGAATTTATTCCATAACAACCCACATTAGCCCCTATTCCAATTGCATCTACGAATCAACCATCTATTTTTGTTGCACTTAAAAATGAATTACATTTGGTTAATGCCCTACAATTTTTTTTTTGAAATGATTTAGTGCTAATTAAGAGGAAACAAGCTCAAAATAGAAAACCTTACCAACATTAGAATCAAAATTATCAGCAAAATAAACAGTCGTATCCTGGGAAAGATCAATGGAATTATGCTAAACCCTTAAATAGTGTAAATCTAGCTACTACTAGCACTTCAAAGGATCTTGTTCCAATTCAAAATAACTTAGCCTAAGAGCATGAATTGTGTTACCCATGCAATTAGGAACATGACTAAAATACATTTCAAAATGGAGAGTTTGTGCAAACTCTAATGCTTCAAAACGAAACCCTAGTTCTAGAGAAATAATTTGATACAAATCAAGCAACTAATAATAGGAAAGATCACATACTAGGAGACACCATGTTGGTCAAATGACACCATGATAATTTGTGTGGTATGAATTAAGTAGCCACTAATGCAGTTGCATAAAATACAAGATCAAAGAGATGAGTAGTGGATAATGGTACATCGTCCACCATTGGGAAAGATTCAAATTACCAACCTTTTCAAGACACTATAGTTTTTGATACCATTGGTAGGAAAACTATGCTAAAACCACATCAGCCTATTTATAGGGGTAATTAAACCTTGGAGCAACCTCAAAGTGGCTTAGCTACAAGGATCGATCTTTCTATTCCAAAGGTTTCTTCCAAGACCAATCAACTTCCCTTAAACATAGTTGATCAAATGCAGAAGGCTAACCTAAATGTCACCATGTCAAAATCTATATCCATTCCATCTCAGATGGATCTACTACAACAAGCTCTAAAGGAGAATAATCAACCAAATGATGTATTAGAAAAGGAACCAATCACTCCATCAATCTATCTAATGCAATCTAGAGAAGAAAGGAATCCAAGAAAAATCAATAAGCCACCTCCTTTATATTTATCTTTAATTATTGGGAATCATATAGTACGTAATTGCATGATTGGTTTGGGATCTAGTAGCTTTGTTATGCCGAAGAAGATAATTGATATCCTTGGCATAAAATATGAGTTTGTGGATTGGGGAATTGTAGAATTGGATGGTACTACTATCAATACATAGGGGGTCATTAAAGATTTAAAATTGACCTTTCATGGATTCCCTGGTTGTATAGTGTTGCAATATATTTCAATCATTGACCTCCTTACCTTTCTTGCCATATGCCTATCTAGAGGATTCATTGCCAAGATAGGTGGATACCTATCTTTTGATTGGTCTCATATGTTATTTAGGACTAGATAAAACATGAAGCTGGATATCAATGTTGAAACCATTATAAAGGATCATAATGAACCTTACACTCTAAGCCCTATACACATGAATTGCATATTATATGATCAAGAGGATGAGTGTATTGTTCACGAGCCTGCTACTCTTGTGGAGAAGGTTCTTGATTGTTTGTTAGATGAATGGGGTAGTTTGTTTCAATTTGAGACACACTAGAGCTGAAATATAGGAGATTGGTCTTGACACCTAATGTATCCATAAAAAGGATGCTCATATCCCCAATCTCATAAAAACTCAAGAAGATCTAGGGGGGATTATGGTAGCTATTTTTAATGGTTCGAGAAACAATAATGGTGGAGGTTTTGTGATTCTATTATCCCTAAATAAGGATAAGTATAGCTTGAATTTTAGACTTTAGTTTAGTTTCACTAACAATGTGGCTAAGTATGAGGCCCACATTCAAGGTATCCAACTTGCACAAAAAAAGAACATCACATTCCTACAAGTATTTGGTGATAGTGAACTAGTTGTTCATCAAGTTAGAACTCAAAGCTCAACCAAGAATGGTTTGCTCAAATCCTACAACCATAGGGTTTAGAATTTGATTGAGGGTTTTGAAGGTTTCAACATACAAATAATTGTCAGAGGTAAGAATAAACATGCTGACAGGCTTGCAATAATTGGTACATGTTGTGTGGTCTCACAACACACCCCATTTTTCCCTTTGGAAAAATGTGGACCCTATTTTTTCCTTGTTCTATGGCTTGGTTGGTTCTCGCTCTCTTTTCTTAAACTTGTTTGGTGCTTATTTTACCCTATATTTTCTTTCCCGGATTCAGTTTTTGATCTTGTTATAAAGTTTGATATATTACTGGAAACCAAAATCTTGAAGTTCTAAAATTGTATGAAAGTGAATTGTATCTTCAATTGGTCTTAACCTCACTCGGTAATTTGTCGACCAAAGGTGTCAATCTCGGTGATATATTTTATTCTTATATTGGAGTCTGGTAATTTTATTCGTAACTCAAAAAATAGAGGGTTTGTTTTGAAATGTTTTTTTCTCTCTTGAGCTTGGTTTTCGGTCTTTTCCTTCATTTTAGTTTGTGTTTTCTCTCTTAATCTTGGAGGTAAGTTCCCTAGATCCCGATACTTCTCCTAAAAATATACCAGAAGATATTAATCTCGATGATCATAAATTGATCATGTTTATTTAATGGCCTATGCCTTGCAAATGATTAGAGTGACACCAGAGTGCCACATATGGTCACCACATCGTCTTTCTCCTTTAGTAGTGAGCCCATGCAAAAATTCTAGGTGTTCATAATTTGAACCCTAATTTGTAATGATTGCACCTTTATTTGAGAAATTAATGAATTGTAATAGGTAATTAATGAAGGTGATGAACTAATCATGTACTTGGCATCACCTTAATCATACAATTTCTTTTGTAACACCCTACTTCGTGTCATGCTACCAATTTGCAAAGGACATTGAAATAAAAAATAATACTGGCACATAAGAAAGGTAAATTTTGAGAAACCAAGAACACAACTACCAAGGGTTTTTGGAGTTTCATTTCAAAGATCGTCATTATCAGCCAAAACCAGGTATTTTTTAAATAACTAATTTTATGCTAGCCATTTTCATGTATGAAGATCTCTAAAGATGTTTTTTCCCTTTAAAAATTGAAATGACGATTATTCTTTGATTTTGAATTCAACTGAAAGGTGAATGAAAGTTTTATAAATTTTAAGAAATTTTTGGTTAAATTTTAAGAAATTTTTGGTTAAATTTAACCCAAACTCACACATAAGGCACACATTTGAAAATAAAAAAAACACCAATGAAAATGAGTACTTCTGATGCAAGAGCATAAGATGAATTCAAGTATTGCAATTCACAATCCATACCAATCAATGTGGTAGTGAAAAACACTCATATAGGGTGGTTTTTTGATGTTGAAATTTGCACTCGGGTACGATAGGAAGAATTTATGCAGATCTCATGTCGAAAGGAATTATGTACACATTTGGGCTTCCTACTTTCACTCAGATGTACAATATTGATATAAAGGCGAAGGCCAGGACATATCAGAGTGCTAAGGCTCAAAATAGGGAAATTATGAGTACCTAATAGTGCCAAGAGACAATTACACCATAGAAAAAAGTAATTCAAAGGTCTATGTTCAACCAAGAAATTCGAGATATTATAACTCTACTAAGCAAGATGGTTGGTTTAAGAGATGCCAGTAAATTTGGACCTTGGATGTTTGTAATAATATCCATATTGATGGAGAATCCCATGAAAATGCATGGGGGAAAATTTACTAGTGACAAATTATATGAATAGATAAAAACATTTCCCAAAACCAAATGTTTTTATTTGCCTTCATATCTGATTTATTCTTGTGCCATGGGGGCAAACAAACAAAGGTTGAAAAGAGTTGGTACTTTGGGTAGGGAAGTTGGAAATAGTTTGATATATGCTCATTTACCCCCCAAATCACTATCCATGGATATAATGAGAGTTATAGGAGAGTTAATGACGTGTTCTCCATGAATCTGGTTAGAACAATGGAAGGTGATAAATCCAAAATATTTTCCTTCAAGGCACAAAGTGTTATTAAACCAATGGGAAGCTAGTATATTCAGTTCCCCACATACTCCTAAATTAGGATGGAAGGGTTTAATGAACATCCACTTATTCTGCCTAGGTACCCAACATATAAAACCATTTTATGAGAATTGCTAAGACAATTAAAATCATCTTAGGCTCTTTATAATAAGGCTCACAAGAATACCTCTTTTAGATTTCCTATAATATTAGGGAATTATAAATGCAATACAATAAGGGTGTCTAACTTATGTGAAGAAGAATTGAGAACATATGATTTTGAGTTTTTTCCACTTCAGAGAATGTACTACGATCTTGAAGGGAATAATTCCAAGACTGTTGTTGGTTACTGTGCTCATGTCCAGCACCTAGAAGATTATTGGCTTAATTGTGAAGATGAGCACAAATTAAGGTTGAGAAAATATGAAAGATTATCTTTAGAATCTACTCTGATTCTTATGCCTCATGATATTCAAGACTAGATGCAAGAGGATGATGGAGAAGTGTTGAATAAAGCCTATAATGAAGATAGGATGTATGATGAACCTATTCTAGACCTTGATTATGAGGAAAAATAAATGATATCAATTGATGAGTTCTCTATAGTAGTTCTATTACACAATCAACACTGGATAAATTATTTTTGTAAAGCTTTGAGAGATAGAGGAATTGAGACCATGTTGTTGATCTACTCATGAGTGGACTAAGCCCATGTTTTCATTTGTTCCATTTATTAACCTCCTCCTTAGAGAGTAAATCTATATTTGTATCCTTTTCAAGAACACTTTTAATAGGCATCACAAGTTATTGAATAATGAATACCAGTTCTGTAATCTATGCTTTCAACTCCTCCTTTTTCACTTGATCTTTATCCATTTTCTCTAGAATGTTCGACAATGACCCCTAGAATTCATTGATTTCCCATGCTCTCTTTGTGGGGATTACGTAGATTGATGAAACATTATACACTTTTAGAAAAAATTTGGTGGTATCTTTATCCACCATGGGAGTAGCAACATGAAGGATTCTTGATCTTGAGGCATCCCCACACATGTGACCTTATTTTGGCCTTCTTTTTCACCCTGGGCTTCCCAATATGGGCCAAAATCATCTCAATAATTTCGTACAAATTTTCTATTATAGGATCCCTATTTTTTATCTTCTCTTTGAGCCAAATAGGAGTTTCTACCTTCTTTGATGAAACACGAATTTCTGAGGACTTATTTTCTATCACAGCCTCCTATTTTTTACGCCTATTTTTTTCTTAGTTATCTTCCTCTATTTACTTCTCTCCATGGGATTCTATTGCTTTAAGTTTTACCATCTCCTCAGAATATTTCTCCTCATGTAATAAAAGAACCAAATTCTCCTCCATTGCAGACAATCCTTCCATATACTTCCCTTCTCGTTTATGCATTTTCTCAGAAATCTTATCCACACTCTCCATGGAAGGTGGTTCCATTAAATCTTGAGAAGAAGGGGAAAGAGAGGCCTAGGAAAGCTAGTTGATTATTTCCCTATTGGAAGGGGAGAGGAGGACGCCTACAAATGGCTTAGGAAAATTGGCAACATGAGACATGAATGATTCAGGTAGACTAAGACAGGTAGGAGAGGAAGTGGAAGGGATGGTGGGGGGCAAGGTAGAGATAGTGAATTTAGGAGTGGAAAATGAGTAAGATGAGGGAGTTGAAGTAATGGATGCAAAAGGGGATGATTCCACCAGAATGGAAAAAGTGGAGGGAGTGGGAACAAAAGAAGTAAGGTGGTTAGAAAGGTCAATTTTCAGGGGCAAGAAAAGGATGGGTAGAGGAATTGGAGTAGAAGAAACGGAAAAGGATGAGGATCAAGGAGAAGAAGATGGTGGAGGAGATGGAGGATCTAAAACCGAAGGTGGCGAATGAGGGTTTGGAGGAGGAGGAGGATTTGTAATTGGAGGAAGACAAGGTGTATAATATTCCTTTGGGATGGACTCCATTGTTGTGGTCCCCAAATTATTTTTCCTCTTGGGATGTGGCTTAGTAGCTTCTCTAGCCTTCCTTTTATATACCTTAAGCTTCTTCAACTGGTATTTTTCTTCTATGTTTTTCCTACCTTTCCCCTTGGTCTTTGTGGGATTGGGCACTTCCTTATAGATATTATGCCTGACGCCCCCTTGACTTCAGTCCTCTTATCATCCTCACTTTTTGGGGCTTCACTTGATCATTAATCCACCTCCTTGTCCTTCTAAGAACCAAATAAGTAATGCCATCAAAATCTATTTCTTCTTCTTCTATCTAGTCTGGGAGAGGGAGAGGTTATATGGCCACCTTGTGATATTCATCTTCATCAACAAACTTCTCCTCCTGCAACTGATCAAGAACCTTGAAGAGATGAATAGTGTAAACATATTCCAATGCCACCCTCATGTAGGCACTTTTGAGGATCTCATAATCATTTGATAAATTTTCCCAAAAGTCCTCTATATGCAATTGGTGTGCATATTTACTTCCCACCACTTCTTCATTTTATCAAAAGGGAAAAAATTACCACACTAGATATGAAAGTTAAACCTAATTCTTTGGATTTCCACATCTGAATGCTCAATCAAAGGTACTGAAGGACACAAGAAAATTCCTCTTCCCATAGTTAGAGGTTAAGGAACCCTTTCTTTATGCTTCCCATGAAGCAAGTGATGTGATGTGCATAATTTCCTAGTTAGCTCCAACATCATAATCCTATCAATAGGATACTAAGGCAATCTATAGGGTGTCCTTGAGAAATCCTTAATTATAAAATATGTGAATTTTGGGTATTGGATAAACCAATACCCGAATTGCTTGACCATTACCATAGTGAATAAATAAAATCTAGCCCCCAGGTCTCCTTGCAATATTCCAAAAAATAAAATTTTGAATGTATCATTAATTCTTTTATAGTCGTGCATTTCATTCTAGTACTACACCTATGGGTAGAATTCATATACAATATGTTCATTTGGGCTCATACCCAAATTGCCTTTGCAAGTCAAGTCTCTATACCTAAAGTTCATTGCTAGCAAATATACCACATAAGAAGTCATGTAAAAGGTGGAAGAATTCTTCACCTCAAAAACTAATTCATGAAGACTATCAATGACAATATTTTCCCATTCAAATTTACTCTTTCCTCTAAATATATCCTCAATGAAGTAGAGCTTCCAATTCTCAAATGTGGATGTGAATGGAAGCCCTTTTACTTTGTTGAGGAGTGTAACTAGACCATTGAATTAATCATTGAAGTCACTCCTATATAGGGTCTTTGGAAAGTTACTTGCATTTTCTCTTGGTTTCTTCATCCAATTTGTATTGAAAAGTTGGAGGAATCCACTAGGATCAATAGTAAAGACCTTGGTTGCATATTTTTGGTTGGGAACAATCACCTGAGACAAAGAAAAAAGATTGAATTTTCATGGAATAGAAGTGGGGGATAGGTCATCAAGGACTCTCCCTTTTGTTGCAATTATCCTTTTGGAGTCTTTATGATAGTATTCTCAAGATCCCATGATTAACTCAAGGTAAAGAATGGAAGGTGGGAATCTTGCTGCTTAGGCTATTTCACTTTGCCATATCTTCAATGCCAAATCAGTCCTTTGGGCTCTAAAGATCCTCGCCTTGAATTATTTTATATCAACATGGCTGAGGTTAGTGTCACACACTTTGTCCCATGTAGACGTGATCTTCGGATGAGTATCAACGCCTTGAAACTCGTACTTCATTTTTGACGCTCTATGTATTTTTTCCATATAATATGGAAAAGATAGTGCATAATTAACATTTTGGGAATAAGTCTAATTTTGAGAACTAGTGTCATTATCAATTCCTCAAGTTATGCATATAAATTTATCAAAAATGTATATATAATTATGATCAAGAGAATCTTACACATGCATGAAATCATCCACAACTAAAAGAATCCCCAAAATTAAGCATATTTTAATCATTTTTGGGTTTTATAGCTTTGCTTGTATGGAGACCTTATGAGATTTGATGCATTATCGGGATCAAATTTTTGGCATGAATATTGATTGTGGGCCTTCAGGAGATGGTATTGCCACAAAGGAATCCCCATATGACATTTCTACAAGTTTTGAATAATCTGTGGAAAAATCTATCTAAAGTTTTGCAACATTTTGGATGATAAGGAAAACTATGATAAAACTCCCACAAACACCAAATTTTCAAACTTGACAAAAAACACCTTCCCCAAAATAGACAAAATGCCTAAATGCACATAAATCATGCAAGAGATGGTGAGATTTACCCAAGTATCTATAGAATTTGAGGGCGTGCACCACACGATGATCCAACTAGGAACAAAGTGTAAGATGGAAATATTGAATAACCATGAAAATTATTGCTTGAATTCATCCAAACCACTTCATAGCTCTTAGGTGTGAAAAAATAAAATAAAACCTCCTATTTATATCCAACCAAAAACCTAGCACAAAAAATGCCCTCCTGACAATGTGGCACACACTAAAAGGTTCAAAATTAGGGATCTAGAAGGTGTGTGGGGAATTGGGTTGTGCGAGTTTTGAGGGTTTGTGTGGATAAGAGGATCCCTAGTTTTGTAGGAAACCAAACCACAAAGACCCATAGTGTGATCCACATAGGATTACCATTATGAAAAACCAAACCCTATGAGGATCCACATTATGTGAGAATTTACCTAATGTGGGACTTGACCTTAGTGATGATCATCATTAGCCAGGCCTTTTACTAAGTTGGACCTTATGTAAGCTTTAATGAACTGCAATTTTTTAGGCAAAGGAAGTCGAAAAGGACCTACTAAATAAATTCCCCCCCTGCATAATCCCTCCAAAATAAAATCCTTACAAAAATAAGGGACTAAGCCAAAAGAAACCAAAACTCACAACTAACATAAGGAGAGGTGCAAAAAGGTGAACCCGAAACCAAAACCAAACCAAAAAAGCCAAAAATTAAAAGGGGGGTCCTCATGTTCAATGGGCATGTATGCGAGACACAACAATAATTTCACAATATTGAGATAGAATGATGTCATTGGGAACTCTTGAACCTATTTAGTACATTATTGTGAATAATAGATGTTTTAAGGAGCTCCAAAGTGGATATTTACATAGATTTCATTCAAGATGTTTGATGAGGTGTGTAATCCCTTAGGAGTATTCAAATGAGGTGCTTGGATGGAATTCTAGTGATTTCTTATGGTGAGAACATAATTGGAAGATTTGATTTTGAGTGTATTTACTTATTCATGGCCTTGCTTGATAGCTCCAATGATAGAATTGTAGTTATGTAGAGTTTTATCGTATTTGATATTATTAGAATAGGTTTCTTGGATTTGATTTGATTTTTTTATGAAGGGTGGTTTACTTCAGTCTTGGGGAAGGGATCATACTATATTCCCTTTTTTTTTTAGGTAATGAAGGTGAAGTTCGCTCCACTTCTATCTCACCTCTATCAATGAGATCTTGGATGCAATATTTTAATTTCATGCACTTATTAATAGTATGCGCATTAATATTGTGGAATTCATAATACTCATTTTACTTGTACCATGAGGGTTTAGGTTAATTTTTGTCAAAGGGAACTTCACTAGTGAAATGTGATCATGGTATCTTTCATGAGTTTTTGAAATATCACTGCCACATGTTCTCCTAATAACATATATTTTTTTTTCTTTTTTTCTTGTTTGGGATGATCAAAGGGGATTATGATGTTAGAGGGATTCTAAAAGTTATACAAATGTTTTGAGTTAATGATTTGTTACCAACTACATTTATTTTCTTTCTAAATAACTTGAATTTTTTCAATTTGAGTTTGATTTTGGTCATGGAAGTAAATCTTAACTAACTAGCTTGAAAATACATTTTTTTATGTTTATTCCATTTTTGATGTCTTGTTAAAGGTTGATACATAATGTGCTTGTAGATGGAAATCCATCTCCAAATTAAGTTTTGTGATAAAGATGCGAATAAGTTACTTTTCAACAGTAAGAGAACTTAAAATATACTTTTAAGGTCTTTTCCTTGATTGTTTTTTGTCATTGCAAAGGTCTAGATCATTGTTAACTTGTGTTTAACACTATATTATAAGTGTTTGGCATTTTTTTATGAGTTAATCAAATGAGGTGATATTTCAATGATTAGCTTCCTAAGGTTCAAGGAAAGAGGTAGAGCAAGTAGATGTCTTCATAGGAAACCTCTTAGAACATAATATAAATTTCTTCTCTTTTTATCTTAGTGAAAAATTTAGTTTTAGCACAACAAAGACTAATTCATTAGCACAAAAAAATCAATTTTAGTGCAAACACCAATCTAATTATTCACTAGCATATACATCATTTTTAGTAGCACATGAAATATTTCTTTCATATAGATGTTTCATTAGTTTCCAAGTGCTTTAGGAAACAACATAGATGCTCCATCTTGACATGCAAATGCTTTAAGATCAATGTAGATGTTTGTTTCTTATTCCCTAGCACATAAATTATTTTTGCAACATAGTGTTGAGATTTATTGGTAGGGTGGAGCAATTAAATAACCAATTATAAATGCATATAAAAAAATAAAAAAAATTACATAAAGAACACATGAAATTTAATGTAGTTCATCTAATATGGCTTATGTCCACAAAAAAAATGTCTACAATCTGCAATCTATAATTTGCAATCCATGTAACTCTCATGTTGTTGTGTGCTCATTTACCAAAACCATGATATATCACTTGTGTGCTGATATGTTCTCTTTTAATTTCGCACAAATGTGAATTTTCACATTCATTTTGTAGCAAAGAAATAATCATATTTTTGGAATTTAAAAACTATTTTTCAATTGAAACTATTAACAATTTTTATATTAAAATATGGCTATTTTTTTGGCCGGTGAGCTTCCCCTAGTGGCCCCCACTAGGCGCTCTATTCCTAGGGCTCCATTAAATTATGATCCCCTCATACCCCGTAGGAGGGGCTCTTCCCCCTACACTCCCTTGTTAATTAATTTTTGGGGTAAATTTGGCTACCAAAGTCACCAAAATATTAACAAAAATCATGATCAGGATCCATAGACCAACACATAGATGCCTCAAGGCCTCACATAAATGACATGGACCCCATCACAAATGAATTTTATTATAAACCACTTTAAATATTTTCAATTTCCTAACCTTCATAAGCTCATAAATGCACTCAAATGATAATTTTTGAGCTTCAAAAGAGTAATAACTATTGGCCCTGCAAGGTCATGATTATATCTTTCTTTCTTTAAATTTATTCCTTACATAGGGAATTGATATTGCCTGTCATTCGAATGAGGATATGCTTCCCTCGTTGGTACCTTATGGTTACCGTCATGTTCTTTAATATAATCCTAAGAGGCTCATATATTGAGATGATGGGACAAGCCGTGCATGGACACATTTAATCCAACCGCCCCTTTAGTGAATGCTGGAGTCCCTAATATTTTTTTGCCATCATTCAGGCATATGTTGGTTCCTCATGACGAAAATTTTACGGTACCCTCCTGCTCGACAGTACCTAGCATTAACTGTTGGTTATATTTTATCCTTCTTCTCACGCACCGACATATCTTACAAGATTTTATTCACAATTATCAATTGTAATTATAGTCTTTGATTCTTGTGTGAAGGGTTTCTTGGGCTTTAAAACTAATTAAATCCAATTATTATCTCAAATGGGTTTGAGAAAATTTATCAGCAGCAGAGTATAGGAAACACTAAAGTGGGTTTTGAATAGTGGAATCATGGCTCTCCACCCTTGGAATTTGCGAATCAATTGCCTAATGTAACCTTGGGAAAAACCGTTTGAATGTAGCCTCTCCCAAGAGGATTTATGCATCATCTTTAACATTACCAGCTTGGGCATGGAGGATGCCATAAAGGTCAATTTTAGGATTTGAGATTACCAATCCGAGAGCTCAACAACTAATTTTTCCTTCACAGGTGCTATCGGTCTTTCTTTCAAATGCTATTGATTTACTGCAATCTTTGAGGGAATTAAAAATAATTATTGTAAAATTTGTGAATCCTCAGTTCATTGATAAATACGATTTGTTGTCTATTGTGCAACATTATAACCTATTTTTTGGTGAGGGGTATATTGGAGGCTTATTCCCTTGAGGACATGTAAAGGAAAGGCCTGGCTTTGAAGAATTATTTGAAGTAATCAGGTTGGGCCTCCAATTCAAAAATGATTTTTCCCTATTATCTTCTTTGAAGAAACATGGTAAGTGAATCAACTTGTCTCTACAGTATGAAAACAAAGAGAAATTATATGACATCTCCTTCCTTTGCGATTGTGAGCTGCATGTGCCCCTTGCTCACTTTGTAGGTAAAAAAGAAAAAATAAGTTTTGAGCCAGAAGCTCAAATGTTGAAATTTTTTCAAGAGCACCCTTGTGCAGACACTTCTGTATAGGTGGTTCAGGAACCCTCTCCATGCTTTCAAATTAAAGTTGTGGCTCACCCAATAGTCGATGATGCTCCTTCTTCTAGTTATGAAATCTTTGCAAGAGAGCTGGTTCTCACCGCTCAAAATGACCTACAAAACGTGCAAATTGAAACCCAAGATCAGAGATCCTCTTGTGAAAAGTGAATGGAAGAATAATTAAGATCCTTGTCAGCATAGTGTATTGTAGTTTTGTAAGAGGCTATACAAATGTTTGAAAATTTTGCCTCATTTTTTTCCTTCATACTTCGGGTTTTCAATAGGGTCCAAAAGGTGATGGAACTATAGCTAGATCTTGTAAATCGGGCAATAGATCCTATTATGTGAGTTTATGTAATTTTGTAAATTTTTGTAATGTTTTTGGTTTTGGGCTATGACCAAAGGCTTTCTTCCTGGTTCTTTCCTACCAGTATGCCCTCTGAACCATGACTTTGTAATTATTTCGTTATACCTAATATATATATATTAGTGGCTTGCCACTTTTTCTAATAAAAAACTACTGGCCTTACAATTTTTGGTCACCTATAATTTTCTCACATGCTTTCTTTGATGCTCCTAAACTAGGATACATTCCATATTCTCTCTTAGGATCAACAAATATTTTTCTCTAGGTTCAAGTGGTACAAATAAATTTCTATTGGGTTTTCCTCCCATCTCCCCCCTTCCCTAGTTTCCCCTCCATTTCCACTCTTTAGACCCTTATCTTTTTTTCAAGAGACCACTTGAGCCCTATTATCAATCGTACTCTCGTGAGGGGGAATCATCCTCTTATCTTATAACCTCAATTATTTTGAATGATTATTGCAGATTGCCACCACTTTGCTTCCACATTTTTAAAAAAATTTCCTTTGAAATGATGTCATGAATCATGGTATCAACATTGTCTCAAAGAGATAAAAAATGTAGCCACTCCAAATACACCTTGGACTTCCTCACATCAGATTCATTAAATCTTAATTAAATAGATGAAATTTATTTGATTAATTTACATAATTAAACCTTTTACTAATTAATTAAATAAATCCTATTTAATTGATTATATTATTTCCTCCATGATAAGTAATTAAATGCATTTAATTTATTTAATTATTTGAGCTAATTATTTCTACTGGTTAATTAAACAAATTATATTTATTTAATTAACCTAGTCTAATGTTTCTTTTAATAAATAAATAAATTAAGATATGCCTATTTAACTAATTAAGCTATCCATTCTTCTAATCTCCTCCAATTTTAAAATTTATTAATCATTTTCTCTCCACTAAAATCCAAAATGATTCACCTTTTAATCCTTAGCATCCATTCAAATTCCAAGAGCATCTCTACTCTCCATTTTCAAATGTCTTCACACTCTCCCACATGTGTGAGCCTTCTAAATTCCTAAATATCTACCATCCAATATAAGATTCAATCCTCTCCATCCACTTGACTACCTCCTACTCCTCCACATTATTCAATATCCAAGATCAATGTATTCTAAGGCTATATCCACCCTCTATCACCTTCACTTCATTCTTTCTTTCCACTTTTCACTTGGAGAGCTCACACATTGTGCAAGCCAATCCTCACCATAAATATCTAAAGGAAATATCAACCCTCCATTGTCATAGTTAGATATCTATTTAAGAAACCTCTTCCCAATGAAAAATAGAAAACATTCTTATGCAAGTACATGCTACCTAATTGATCAATTTAAGGGAAAAACCTATCATATCATATCTTTGTAAATAAATTATCAATGGATCAATCCCAAGAACAATGAAGGATTAACTTGTGATTTGTGGTATTTTCATGTTGTATTCCTTCATTTAGATCTAAACTAAGGTGAGTGTTTAATTTAGATTAATTTTATTGTGTTTAATGCATTTTATCTTCTTTGTCTAAATTTAGCATTGACAAACTAAATCAAAAAAATGTAAATTTTTACCAAGCTATAAGTCATGAAAACATGGAAATTAGCTAGAAAACATGAAATTGAAACAATGGAGGGTGCTATAAAATTAACTTTGCACATCCATGAAGGTTGGATGATATTAGAGAAGGTTTATTCATGCTACATGGGTTGTGTGCTAAATCATTAGGTCATCATGAAACTACCATGTGTGCTTATACAACATATGACAAAATAACCACCGAAAATTCATCAATGAAAAATATACTACCAATAATTCACCATGGGAAAATTCAACACGATGAAAAATTCACCACAAGTAAAATTCACCACCATGGAAAATTAATCGCATTAATATTTGGAGGTTAATTTTCCATGGCGGTGAATTGCTGGTGGTGAATTTTACTTGAGGTGAATTTGTCATGGTGGTGAATTTTCCTATGGTGAACTGTTGGCAGTGAATTTTCTATCGATGAATTGTTTGTGGTGAATTTTCCTAGAGTTGTGCTTATACAATTATAGGTAGTAAAAATTTCACATTGAGTAAACAATAATGCACAATTTTATTTTTATTTTGATATAATGAAGGAAAAATTTATATAGATTCAATATTGCTAATTTATATCTTTTGGAAAACTTGTCGTAGGGTCTTGTCATGTTAAACATTCATTTGAGTGTAATGCAATAGAAAAAATGGGTTTAGTGTGTATATGATGAATATGACATTGTCAACCTTGATTTGGAAGGTGATGGTTTATTTATTCTATTATCTCATTTTATCTCCTTGACAAGTGTGGGGATTCTTTATGTGTTTTATCATCTTGTGTAAGGGAGGCTTTTTTCAATATAGATTAAGGTATAAACATTAATTAAGACATTTAAAAAACTTAAGGCTTAGCACTTAAATTTTTTTTGTTCATTTTTAAATCTAAATATTTGGTGATTTTTAAGCATTCTATTTCTCCTTGGCAATAGAGAAAATATGAACTCTTGGTGAGAGGTATTGCCTTTCTATATTCATTTACACATGGATGCATTGAGTTTTTGGCTGGCAAGGATATGAGGAGTATTAATGACATCAAAATTCTTGGAGCTTTCCTTTAGAAGATAGATATGGTTACCTTGTTAATTCACTTTATGGTTTTATAATTTTCATGAATCTTGAGTGGAAATGGTCTTGTTATACATTTTAAATTTTCTTGGAAGCTAGTGCAAAGATATATAATTTGGCTTTACACACCATTTGCAATTATCTAAAAAATTTAGAACTTATAAATCCATTTAATACATAATCTACAAACACATTCCATGCAATCACTTTGCATGCACTTCCAAACAAACTTACATATCATATTGCTTCATTATCTTTAGAATGAAAAGATAATGAAGCAATATGATAATCCCACTCTCCCCTTTCCAAACAAACTTACATCTTTTTACCTTGCAATTTCTATGGAACTTTCTTGCCTACATCTAAGCTACATCTATTTAGGGCTTCTTCTTTAATAACAAAATTTCCTTATCTTTTCTCTCTATTATAAGTGGGAATTGAAAAATTTCATTCAATTTGCCTAGTTGTATTTAGATGATAATATTTATTCAGTATTTTGATAAATATTTAATTAAATTTATTTATTTATTAAAATTTATGTTATATTTTAAGTTTCAATTATATGGTCTATATTACATTTAGAATGTTGGATAAACAATATACATTCATATTTTAAAATTTTGCAAAGTAATATAGATAAATTTTCTTTTTAAAATTTGAACCACACTTCAATAAAGTGGTTGGATTTTAGAGGTAAACTGTAATTTTAGAATTTTTACATGATTTTATGTAGGTTTTGAAATTCTTCTATGAGATTAATGTGTAAAATGTAAATTTATGTTGATTTAAATAAAGTGTTTGATTCCATTTAATTATGAACCTATGTAAACTCTAAAGTCAAGATAAAAATTGATGGGTTTATGAAATCCTTTTATTTGTCATGTTTTGTCACCTTTTACCTCTTGTGACTTCCAAATATCTAAGTGGATCTCCAAATTTCTTGTAAGAATATTATTCCAAACTTTCAAAACTCTATTTTAAATACAAATTAATATTATGACTCTAAATACTATAATTAAGTAATTCAAGTGATCATGTATTTTAAAATCTTTCTAAATTTAATAAAGTCAAGTGTAGGAATTCACTTTTTGCTATGTGAATCTTGCAAAGTGAGAATTGTGATATATGAATTTCTATTTACAAATTACATTTGAATTTTTTGAATTTTCATGTTTTGGATAAGGTAAACAACATTTACAGGGTGTTGTACCCTTAACACATAGAGCCACAAGGGTCAAAAAGTTCAAGTCCAAAAAACATAGCAACTAAGCCAAAAAAAATAGACCATGGATCAACAATAGATAGTCAAAACACAGACAAAACAACAACTAACTGGAATTTTCCCAATTCTTTGATAGGAGATCAACAAATCATCATCATTCTTCCCATCCAATTCATCCTTTATAACCGCAAAAAAAGTGTTGGTAACAAAGTGAACGAACTTAATAGTAAAACAGATCAAGCCACAAAATTTCTTGTCCAACTTATCCATTCTAACTTTTAGCACATGACGCTCTTCCCCATCATCAACAACCATCACAGTATCAACACACTCTACGCCCAGCGGGTCTGAGGACTGGGAATCTGATTTCTCTTTCTGCACTTTGTTATTATCAAGAATGGAGTGGGGCCCTCCAACATACTCCTCCTCCTCATCCCTATAATATTTGTTGTCAGACTGCTCCTCCTTTGATTCCAAGTCAACTTTCCTTCTCTTGTTTTTTCTTAGCCAATCTACCAGACCCTTTGATGATGGTCTCCCCACTAGTCACAACTATCACCGCAACCACCGTGTCACCTTTAGAATCCTTTCCTACCATATATTTACCTCTGCTATCCTCTGTCAGAGGATTCATCAAAACCTGCACATCAACTTTACCTTTCTTCTTTGGGGTAGATTTGCTGGTAATCTTGGTAGGGGTAGATTTGAGATCATAAAGACTAGCCACAACACAAGTTTGGGCATTTCCTGCATTCCCCTTAAGATTTTTACCAGTAGGTTTAGGCTTGTGAGTATGAACAACAAATAGATGGGTTTTTTGAATGGGACCTTTGGACTCAATCGACGAAATATTGGTCACAACAAGAGGTTCGATTTCCTCCACACAAACAACACATATGTGTTTGGGTGGGCATAACACAAGATGGAAGTGGTAGAGTCTCATAATGATACCATGGTCCATCAGTAGGGGAGGGGTATCATTAGGGTTAAGGCCAATGACTTCAATGCATTTTTCCACAGAGCTCTGTAATTCCTTAAGCAGGAAGAAAGGAAAGCTTAACAAAATTTTATGCCTAAGGTGATTTAAAAAAGGGAAATGGTAGAAGTAGAAGGTTTGGTTTCTACCTTCAAGAGTCACGTACTTCATAAGGGCCAAACAAACTTGGTCCCATGGTTGTAGAAGGGCCTCTCTCTCAAATCCTGATTGGTTATAAACTGGCTTCTCATTCCCCACAAAGAACACATTCATACTATCATTATCTTGGGTCTTGTTATGCTTCAAATACTTCTTACCAGTACTCTTCAGCCCCGTTGCCTACGTGATCACATCTTTGTTCACTTCAAAGGAAATCTTTCCCAAAGTCACTCATTGGTCTTTCTAAGGGTTGGAAAATTGTACAAATAAATTAGGGTCATGACCCACTAGACTCTCCATCAGGGTAGCCAAACTGCCTTCAACACATATATGCCACTCCAATAGATCTTTGTGAAATTCACCACAGTTGTCATGCTCCATTTGCACACGATCGCCACCCATAATGTCTCTCTACACAAGAAAAAACCAGAGAACCTATGAGAGTAAAAGGTTAGAAAAAATAGTTAAGAGAAGGATCACCCATACACATAGGTTTTTTGGCTAAGCAAAGCAACATTGGTTAATCAAGCAATGTGCAAGAAACACGAGTGAGGAGTTAAATATCTTAATCCAATCTTGGTGGTATCATTAATGGGAATGTTCAAGCGATTGCAACTAGGTAAGTAGGACATGATGGGAAAGAAAGGTTTTCCAACCACTTTGTTCTTACACAAAAAACTAGGCAGGATGGTCATGGGGTCAAAATTAGAAATAACAAAGAGCCCATCTTTTAGAAGAGGAGACAAAATAGTGGAATGGATAGAGCCAAAAAGGAGATTTTTCTTATAATGAATAGTCACATCAGTATTTAAATCAAAGGACTTTATGAAAATATGATAGCTTAGCACAATCCCCAAAAGGAGATAATGTAAGGTACGACCTTTCCTAGCCTTGATCACCAAGTACCCATCATACTTCCTCATGATGACAATTTTTTTAAAGATGGACTTCACCTCATTTTTCAAATTCTTCCACTTGTAGTGACCTTAGCATTAAAACCCATCCTCATAGCCCATAAGATGAGCATGTGGACCCCCATAAAACAAAAAAAATCACATGTTTAGTTATCATCATATTAAGTAAGGGCTTTGTTCTTTCAAGATTAGACCTTGAATACCTAGTGGTAAGTTCCCCAAATTGTGCCAACACTTAGAGTAATTCCAAAGAGTGCCAAATTTGGCTAAGGCATCAACTTGCCCTCCTGATAAATGGGGGTAATATTCTTTAAATTTAACTTAGACACAAAAAGCCTTATGTCTAATAGGATATCCTTAGTGCTCCACCCTATTAATCTACCAAAGTTAACAACATAAATAATGGAATTAGAGTCACCTTTGATGTGAAGGTTCTCAATCCCCATAGAAACAAAAATTTGTAAGCCCTTGAGTAGTGCATGAGCTTCCACAATCATAGAAGATTGGAAAGTTATTCCCCCAGCATAACCAACCACAAAATTTCCTTTGGAATCTCTGATAACACCTCCTATACTATCTTTGCTCAGGTTGACTTTGGCTACCCCATCAAAATTGAGTTTAAACCAACCCATATCCGTAGGCTTCCAGATAGTGTTACTTCTAGTTAGGGATTTGGAGTTGTCATAGGAGCTTGCATCTAATTTTTTATGCCAAGCCTTGGCCATTAAAATTTCTCTCTCAAATGGTCCCTTATTCGCGGAGTTTTCCCTTTGAAGGGAGAAATATTTTCCTCAATGAGTTGAGAACCTATACCAAAGACCTCCTTTAGACACCTCTCAATGTTCCTAAAGATCCTATTGTTTCTCTCTTTCCATAAGCACCAACATATAGTGAGAGGAGCTTGGTTCCAAATTTCACAAGGTAATGGGTGAATGTATGGTCCAATCTACTCAATATAAAATATTTAATATCCTTACAAATGGTCCATTGTATGAAAAATCATTCAATAGAAATTCCCCACACATCAACAAGAAAAAGGTAGTGCAACAACAAGTGGTCAACAAATTCTTCATTGCATTTACATAAAAATTATTTGTTGGGAATTTGGAATCCCCTTTTTCTCAAGTTGTCCTAGGTAAGAATCCTATTGTTATAGGCGGTCCAGCAAAATAAGATAACTTTTAGTATCATGTGATAGTTCAATATCCTCTTCCAAAGGTCAATGATAACACCCTGGTCCATCAACAAATTGCAAGCTGATTTGACTGGAAGATCACCTTGTTTATCATGAGTCCAAAATAATTCATCCCCCAAGGAGGTTGAAGGAAGTCTAGTAAGTGAGTAAGTCTTGCAGTGAATTATCTAGGAGGCTCACTTTAGGGGATATAGGGTAGTACAGAGCCAGAAAATTCCACTTCCTAGCTCCAAGTTTCCCAATGATATAGTCAATGATATGAACACCAAAGAATCGTTGAGCCAACCTCTTAAGAATTCAAAAATCAAAAATTTCAAGCGGGGTGTCACGTAACTAGGGATCTTCCCAAAATATGATTTTAGTACCATTACCAATATTCCATTTCATCCCAATCATGAGGAGACCCTATAGGTTGCAAATGATCCTCCAGGCCAAGGAACCCAAAGGATGAACCTCCAACAGGTAATTAACTAAAGGCATGTTTTGAAGGTATTTAGTTTTCATAATTTTATACAAATCCTTCGTATTCCTCAGTTGATCTCACCCTACTTTAGCCATCAAAGCCTTATTAGTGTAAGAGACAATCCTGATCCCAATGCCGCCACAATTTTTACATTGACAAACTTTTTTCTCATTTAACTGGATCAAATTTCTTCTTGTCCTCGATCCTGGACCAGAGGAAGTTCCTTTGAATTTTCTCAAATTTCTCAACTATATATCTGGGGATCTTGAATATAGAAAGGAAGTAGATAGGGATACCTTGAAGAGTAGAAGAAAGGAGTTGAATTTTACCAACATGGATAAGGATGGAGCCTTTCCACCCAACTAATTTTCAATAGATCCTTTCAAGGATTGAATTTCAAAATTCAAGAGTGACCTCCTTGATAATTTGGGGAAGACCAAGGTAAAATGAAGGAAGAGAACTGCTCACACAACCTAGCACAATAGTCACCCTGGCTTACATGTTAGGAGTGTTGTTAAAGAAGTAAACCATACTTTTATTATTGTTAATGCATTGACAAAAACAAGAAGCATAGTTGTTAAGATAATTTTTCCATTTCCTAGCTTCAATCATAGAGGTTTTCCCAAATAGGAAAGTATTATCCACAAATTGTTGGATAACAATCGGATCTAAAGAAGAGGAAACTTTGATTCCATTTTTCGACTTATCTAATAGTAGACTAAAAAAATTGTTGCTCAACACATCTATAATCACGATAAACAAATAGGGTAAAAGGGGATCGCCCTATCTGATACCTCTCCCAACATAGAATAACCCAAAAGGAGCCCCATTTACCAGAACAAAGTACTTGATTTTTGTAACACATTCCATTATGAGGTTGACCAAAAATTGATCAAAACCAAACTTGATTAAAAATTTAGGGATAAAGTCCCAAATAACCTTATCATAGGCTTTTGAGATATCTAATTTAAGGGCTATACCAACATAGTTACATATGTCCATGGGATGGATTAGTTCATGGGTGGTTATGGTTGCATCAAGGATATGACGACTAGGCACAAAACCTTTTTGAGTGGGGCTGATGAGTTTGTCAATGATAGGTTTGATGTGGTTCACTAGAATTTTAGAGAGCATTTTATAAAAGGTATTGCAAAGGCTAATGGGCTAAAAATCAGTCATTGACTTGGGATCAACAATATTAGGGATTAAGGCTAGGAAAGTGTGGTTTAGTTTTTTGAGAATCTTACTAGATTTAAAGAAATCACAAGCAACTAGGATGAGGTCCTCACCAAAAATCTCCCAAAATATTTGAAAGAAGGTTGGTGGAAAATCATTAGGGCCAAGTGCTTTGAAATCCCCCATACTAAAATTAGCCAACCGAATATCCTCAGGAGTGACAAAACTGAGGATCCCTAGGTTATCATTCTGGGTAATGATGGTCAAGAGAGGGTCTAACAATAGACTGACCAAAGCTGGATTAGGCACCTCTACAAGAGCTAAATAATCCCTTTGAAAATAATCAGCAACCAAGAGGCTAATCTGGGTGGGTGTTGAGATCACCTCCCCTTGCTCATTTATCAATTTATAAATTTGATTCCTTTTCTTATGTTTGATAGCTGAAATGTGAAAAAAAGAGGTATTCCTATCACCTTTTTTCAACCATTGGATTCTGGATTTCTGTTTCTAGAAAATTTCCGCTTTCTTCAAAATTTTCTCCCACTCCCTCTAGCTCTCTTTTTCCTGGTTGTAAGTAGACAGACTAACATCCCCATCCTCCATTTTATTTTGTATAGTTTTCAAATTTTCCCCGATAACTCTTTTCTTCTAGAAAAAATCTCCAAAGACACGTTTATTCCAGCCTTTCACCATACATTTAATATGTTTAAGTTTAAAAAATATCTTGAACATGAGAGAGACACAAACAACAATGTTCCACCATTCAATAATTTTTTTCTTAAAGTCAGGGTGGGAATCACACATTATCTCGAATTGGAAGGGGAAAGGTCCCAGATCAAATAGGTCATTTGAGATCAACAACAGAGGATTGTGGTCTGACACCATTCTAGGTAGAGCCCTGATGTTGGCACTAGGAAGGTTAGTCCAATTATTAGAATAGATGAATCTATCTAATCTCACTTGTATTAAGTCCTCTCCAAGATGCCTGTTGGTCCAAGTAAAGGCTTGGCCAACTAAGTCGATGTCAATCAGACTAGTAGAACTCAGCAAGCTAGCTAGATTAGTCATGCTATCAGAGTAATCCACCAGTCCACCACTTTTCTCTAAATGATATAAGGGGGAGTTGAAGTCCCCAGCTACCAACCAACGAGAACCACTATTTTTTTAACCCAACCTAAAAGAACCTACCACAAGTCATTTCTAACATTTCTTTGGTTGAGAGAATAGACTAAATTTTCATGTTTATCTATTGGCATAGCCTCATTAATTTAATATTAGACTTATTATCATCAAGAGTAAGTTAAATTACCACTATGAATCCAATACAAGACCCTAGATGTAACTATTAAAAGAAATTGTCAAAAGGTTTTTATCCTTTTTTTTTTTTAAATAGTAACCTATAAAACTACACTAAAGCTAAAAATTATTACTTATAACAATTTATCCAAACATATGAACACTTTTGTATAAATTATGAATCAAATTAGGCATTTTGTGACACTTCAAAATAACTAAATTTGATTCCAAATCACTTACGAATACAAACAATAGTAAATGATTATTAACTCAATAACAATTGAACATCAAAGTTATTTCATAGGTGATATAATATTAACATCATTTTTAGGAAAGATATTTGATTTATGCATGTTTTAAACTAAGTTTATCTTTATTAGTGTCCCCCACTTTTTACTTATTTTTTTTTTCTATAGGCATCCCTACCATGTGCCATGTTGAGTTCTCCCAAGAATTCAAAAGAAAAGGTAAATTATTTTCTCTTGTGGTAGTGTGAACCATGAAGATTTTCTATATGGTTTTAGTCTAATGGCCTATGAGGAACATAGTTGTTCCTCATCCATTCTCAATAGTGATAGAGTCTAGCAACCAAAATTTGAAATTGTAGCCTCTTTTGAGCAATTCAAGGAACCTCCACTTGTAGAGTTACACATTGAGAAAGATCTAAGTAGTTACATTTCAAATTATAACCCACGGGTTCCATGCAATATTCATTCCCAACAACTTCCCTTGCATCATCTACCACTTGATCACTCACCTACCTGGTAATGGCACATGCAAAGAGAGATGTTATAATTCACAAGTTAGATACCTTACATTATTTTAAATGTACTATAGATACATGTTTAGAGGAATTCAAGGTTGACATATTGCTAAAGTCCTGTTCTCTCTTTTAACATGAATTACAATTGGGTCCTTCATCCCACTAGTTTTAGTTTCTAAATTTCATATTTTTAGGAGGGAATATTTGTAATGGGTTAGTCATTATATATTCATGAATGCATTCCTTTTGATAGTTTAGATTCCATATTATGTATATGTTCTTTAATACCTTTATATAACATATTTTCTCACTTCTTTTGTAGATAAATAGATGAACCTTTATGTATGCATCTAGAGATAGTGATATTTCATCATATATAGCTATTCAATATCATCAAAAACATGAATACAAGAGACTAGTATTCTTAAAATTTTGAATCTTATTTATGTGGATAAATTTGTGTGATGCATTTCATGTGATTTTCTATCATTGTTGTTGACTATGGCATTATGAGTTCAAAATATTTTTTTAAGTTTTAAAAGGAAACCTATTGAATGTGTGCCTTCATTTTATGTCATTTATTTTATTTCATTTCTCCTTTTTTTTCTCCCAACAATTAGTTTTATGTTAGGATATATATGGAGAAAAAAATCAAATCCCAAATATTATCTCATCTAGTTCTATCCCACATCTAAGAGTAATCCATGCTTGGTGGCCCTACATGGTGCATTCATCTTCAACAAATATTTAAGTCATCAAAAGCTACATTTCACAATCCACTCAAAACACTAGTAATCCTCACACCAACAGCATGCATATTTTTTTATAATTTTTTTCCAAGTAAATAATTAATTATGAATTTTTATTACAAATTTTAAAAAATATAAAAAATTGCATGTTTTACCACCTTAACTTGGTCAAAAATTCATGAAATTCATTTTTTTAATCCTAGAGTATGTGAAGCATAGAATGTGACACATGTTTTGGATTCAAAAAATATGATACCGTTTGATAGTTATAGATGTTTTTCAATTAGCTTATCAATTGGGACTTTAGTCATAATCCAAATAGAAAATAAATAATAATAATTTATTAAATTCAAAGTAAATCATAATTTATATTGGTGGAAAGTTGAGAATCTTCTTTGAAAACCCTTTTTGTTTCATCGATTTTTGGGTAAAAAAAAAGTATTCAGCCATATGGGCAATCATATCACTTACATATTTCCACTTTTTGGCCCATCATGATCTTGCACATACCCAAAATATTAATATTATTTATTGAATTAAATGCACATTACATTATAGAAATTAAAAAAACAAAACATAGGATGGAATCTTTATAGACTGGAACACATTACAACTTATTTTCCCCGTGGTTTTTGGAGACTTATATCTTCTATATATTCAAATCTACCTTCCAACATACTCTTTCATATTCCTCATGACTTACCATATTAACATCATCATTCTCCCCCTTGAAATTGCTTCAAAAATGATTATAAGTAGCCCTTTGGCACCTTCAAGCAAAATTTTGAAATTTGTCACCTACCCAAAAATAGCCCAACTTTTGGGAGCCATAACTTTTGATTCAAGCACCCATTTGAGTCCCATTTTTAAAATTATAGTGCTTGGAGTGATGTACATCCTTGAAAATTGATTTATTCAATTTTCCCAATTTTTGAGGCCCTAGAATATCATTTAAAGCCTCAAAACTTTGTTTTAAATTATCTTTTGAGAAAATTCAAAATGAAAATCTTGAATATCTACTCACAAATACTTAATATTGACTCAAAAGTCACCCACAATTTACAAAATTCAATTACAGAGATTTGCTAGGGAAAATTTCAATTCCCTGTGTGCTCATATGTAAACTTACTAAAAATAGAGGTCCTACTAGATTTAGTGCTTTTAGAAAATTTGAAAGTTCTAAACCACTCTTCAAGAATTTTAATAGGAAATGAGCTTCATGGGTATTCACCTAGACAAACAACAATTAAAATAAAACATTTTTTGGGTGATGCAAGATTTCCCTTACACCCTAGATGCTCCTGCATTAGACACCCAAGGTAATTTGAGAGATGACTATCACATCTCTAATATTCAAGGATAAACAAGGTGGTCAACCTCTTCCTTAGACAACCATGATGAATCTTCAATAGTCCTTCCTTTCCACTTGACCAAATATTCTTCATATTACCTATTTATTGTACTTTTTCTCACATGACTATTTAGGATTTCTTTTGTCTCTTCCTTCTCTTGAGTAGGTACTAGAATATTCTACTATTCTTTTATTGGTTTATCCTACATGCCTCCTTCATGATACTCTATCAAATCAACAATGTTGAATAAAAGAGAGATGTTTATTCCACTCAACAACTCTTCCTCACAATCATGCATGGTCCAAATTTCTCCATTTTTAACTTGTTATATATTCCCACAAGTAACCTTTATTTTATTAGGTGAACCATGAATTCCTTGCTAACTTGGAATTCCTTAAATTTTTGCTTCTGACCTTCCTTAGCCTTATACTA
The DNA here is from genome assembly GCA_007115665.2 of Sequoiadendron giganteum. Taxonomy (NCBI): domain Eukaryota; kingdom Viridiplantae; phylum Streptophyta; class Pinopsida; order Cupressales; family Cupressaceae; genus Sequoiadendron; species Sequoiadendron giganteum. Next base: position 125,477,206 of record CM021109.1, on the reverse strand, counting down.
AGAATTCATCTTATTAATATGTTTTCTTACCGATTCATGTGAGTTTTCTAGGTGTTCCTATAAAATATTTTACCTCAACATTGCTCTTTTCTCATTTCTCCACCTTTCTCAACTTAGAATAATTCCTTGAAATATTCCCCATATATAATTCAAAATATGGATTTACCAGTACTCTTGTTGACAAAATTATGTTGTGCTTGTTTTGCACACACGCCCTGTTCAAAACAGGGACCCTCTCTTTCGTTTTGCCTTTCTGGGTCATTTTGTTCTTGCCTCGTTTTGCGCACCCCTTGTTTTGTGTGCATCTCATTTTGTGTGCCCCTCATATTTCTATCCTAGTTGGTCAACGTGCCCTTCAAAGTCTCATTTTTGGCTGACCATATTTTGGCCCTAAAAAATAAAATTGCTAAGTCTTGGGTTTTTTGGGGCTTCACCTCTTTGCTAGCTCATTTTGATTTTTCCTTCATTTCTAACTTTGGGGACAAGTTTCCTATATATTTGGGATTTCTTTGTGGTGCCTAAGTGAACTACCAAAGTTTTGTCAAGTTTCAGGAAGTTGCAAAATTTTCGTTCCGAAACGTCCAGGAACTTCATTCGTCCCCGGCTATTTCAGGATTCCTCCTCTGGAATGACATTTCTGAGATTCTGTCTCTAATTTTTCGTTTCTTCCATCTATTTGCGTTAGGAATTCCGACTTCTGGAGCCCGGCCTCTCCATGGCCATTTCCGAGGTTCCGCTTTCGGAATGCCGTTTCCGGAATTCCATCTCTGATTTTCTGTTTCTTCCATCCGTTTGCCTTAGGCATTCCGGCTTCCGGAGCCTGGCCCCTCCGTGGTCGTTTTTGGGGTTCTGCCTCCAGAATGTCATTTCTGTGATTTTGCCTCTGGAATGCCGTTTCCAAGATTCTGTCTTTGGAATGCCGTTTCCGAGATTTCATCTCCAATTTTTCGTTTCTTCCATCCGTTTGCCTTAGGCATTCCAGCTTCTTGAGCCTGACGCCTCTATGGTCTCGTAATCCAAAACGAACTTTGAACCACATGTTCAAATTGCATCCTCTCCTATATGAACCTTTTAAATTCCAAATTTGCGGCCAAGAGATACCATCCGGGGCCCGGACTGTCCATTGCCCTTTCAAAATGGCATTTCGGCCTCTTGTTTCTAGAGCATCCAAGCGCTCCTCCGATTTGAAAACGGACTTCGACCCAGATGCCAAAATTGGATCTATTCATCCCTAGACCTTTCAAATACCAAATTTATAGCTGAGAGATACCATCCAGAGTTCCATGCTCTATTTTCCATTTTTAAAGCAGCACTTGCAGAACAACATTCCGGCCTCTGGGTCCCCGAATGTTCCAACGCTCTCTAGTAAACTGCTAATGGAAATTCATACTAAATATTATGATGTTTTGATGATGCATGAATGGATCTAGCAAGGATTTTGCAAAATTTTATTAAAATTTGCCCTGATTTGTGTATGAAATCACTTACGACACTTCATGCATGTAGGTTTCAAGAAGCCTACCACGGGTTCATTAGGAAACCCATTGAGAAATTTGAACAAGGAAAAGCATGTGGCTCCTATCACCATTCATTTTATGCCCACCTCTCCTCGTGGTGCAAATCAATAGAGTTGACATCAGAAGAGGGCCTATGCCAAGGAAGTCAATGAGAAAATGCAAGGGGTTTTTCCTACTTTTCACTAGATGATAATGATCTTTGGGGGTTGTCTACCTGAATCAGGGGCAACCAATCCATTGATGCCAATCGTTGACAAGCCCAGTTGATCCAATGAAGAATGCTGCAATTCCATCGGAAAGAAAGCATCTTTCAGGCAGTTTCAGCTATAGTAGAAGGGAAATCAGCTAGAGGACAAAACTGCTACTTTGACTGGCCACTACAAGACAAAATAGGAAAAGGAAAAAAAATATATTTTAAATTGCTGAATATTGTGGGGTAGGTGAAGCCCTAATGTAATTGACTCTAGGCCACACAATGTAAATCAATCCTAGCCATTCATTTGGGCTTTGGAAAAATATAAATAGGGGTCTCCCCCTCATTTGTAGGGGGTTGGAGAGTTGTTGTAAAAACATTCTGCAGCAATAGAAAGAAACATTGCATGATCTATGGGTGTTACTTTTGAGTTTGCTCATTATGTGTGCACTGTTCTACCTTCCAAGTTACTTCGACCCAGATGCCAAAATTGGATCTATTCATCCCTAGACCTTTCAAATACCAAATTTACAGCTGAGAGATACCATCCAGAGTTCCATGCTCTATTTTCCATTTTTAAAGCAGCATTTGCAGAACAACATTCCGGCCTCTGGGTCCCCGAATGTTCCAACGCTCTCTAGTAAACTGCTAATGGAAATTCATACTAAATATTATGATGTTTTGATGATGCATGAATGGATCTAGCAAGGATTTTCCAATATTTGATTAACATTTTCCTTGATTTGTGTATGAAATCACTTACGACACTTCATGCATGCATGTTTCAACAAGCCTACCATAGGTCCGTCAGGAAACCCATTGAGAAAGTTGAACAAGGAAAAGCATGTGGCTCCTATCACCATTCATTTTATGCCCACCTCTCCTCATGGTGCACATCAATAGAGTTGACATCAGAAGAGGGCCTATGCCAAGGAAGTCAATGAGAAAATGCAAGGGGGGTTGTCCTACTTTTCACCAGATGATGATGATCTTTGGGGGTTGTCTGCCTGAATCAGGGGCAACCAATCTATTGATGCCAATCGTTGACAAGCCCAATTGATCCAATGAAGAATGCTGCAATTCCATCGGAAAGAAGGCATCTTTCAGGCAATTTCAACTATAGTAAAAGGGAAATCAGCTAGAGGACAAAACTGCTACAGTGACTGGCCACTACAAGACAAAATAGGAAAAGGACAACATATGTATTTTAAATTGCTCAATATTGTGGGGTAGGTGAAGCCCTAATGTAATTGAATCTGGGCCACACAATGTAAATCAATCCTATCCATTCATTTGGGCTTTGGAAAAATATAAATAGGGGTCTCCCCCTCATTTGTAAGGGGTTGGAGAGTTGTTGTAAAAACATTCTGCAGCAATAGAAAGCAGCATTGCATGATCTATGGGTGTTAATTTTGAGTTTTTTCAATATGTGTGCATGGTTCTACCTTCCAAGTTAGTTTTAGTTGTAGTTTCTTGAATGGAAGTGGTAATGATGATTGTTGTTTCAGTATTTGATGAATTTCCAGCCCATACTTTTGGCACTTGTTGATGACAAGCTGTTGTGCAAAGTTAGCCTGGACTTCTTTATTTGATTGCTGCAACTTAGTTCACTTGCATTTTCATGATGTGTGTATGCAAACTGAAAATCTACAGTCCTTAGAAGATTGCACTGGTTTTGTGTAACTGTAGGTTTCTCTTGGCCAAGCAAAACCCATATTAGGGAGTTTGTCTACTGTGGCAACCTCCATGATCACTGTTCATTCATAGTTTCAGATCCAGGAACCTTCTCTCTTCCCTGCCTTTTTTCCTTTTTTTTAATAAGTAACCTTAGGCAAAGTTCATTGCACATTATAAAGCTAAATCCAATGTTGAAATGTAATTCTAGACTGCTATTTGAACCTGCAGCAAACACTCAACAACTTTCCCATCTTAAGAACTCCATTTGCAGATCCAACTTCCCCACTTTGTAACTCATCTGTAAGTCCACCTTGTGATTCCAACAAATCACATAAATCAACTAAAATATTCCAAACATCATCATGACCTGACATCCAAGAGACCTTGGGATAGTGTTCTGCAATTTGATTGTGGAAAATTGTCTTTCAAGAGTAGTAGTGCACATACATATTACCTGTGTTGTGATGTGCATAAAAACACCATCTATAGAGCTAGCACTAGAAGGAGGATAGAACAAGGACATTGCTTCATTCATCTCACGCCCTTCTCCTCCTAACACCCATCAACAGAACTGGTGCTAGAAGGAGGGTGGAACAAGGACATTGCTTCATTCATCTCACGCCATTCTCCTCCTAATGCCGATCAACAGAACTGGCACTAGAAGGAGGGCAGAACAAGGACATTGCTTTATTCATCTCACGCCCTTCTCCTCCTAACGCCCATCAACAGAACTGGCACTAGAAGGAGGGCTTGACATGTTGAGGCTACAAAGCTGAATGTTGGATGTTGATAAAAGAACTTTCAAAGAAGAAGTCTAAGATAGAGTGATCTCTTTTAATGTTGAAGCATAAAATCAGAAAATTTTGAAGGCAAAAAGAAGCTAAGTCGAAATGGAGCAGCACGTGCAAATCAACATCCCTCAACTACACACAGATTTAAATAGGATATTGAAGAGGCCATTGCAGTAGTTTGCATTGGTAGATAGATGTAGAATTCATGGAACCCATAGGCACAATGAACTAGAGTGTCTAACCTTCTTGAGTAGAATTGAAAAAGTCTTGGAAGGAGAGATTCCCCTTTGGGAAATATATCAGCCTTTAGCCCTTGCAGACCTAGAGGAAGAATTGACAACCATGGTAGCCAAGGCATTTGAAGAGCTGATCCAAGAGTGTTTGGGCAGTAAAGATGGACCAAGATTGGAGGAAGCACTAATGTCAAGTTGGTGCAGATTTCACAATGCACCTCATTTAGAATTTACTTGTCCTTTATGTGCAAGCATCATCACCCAAGTCAAAGGAAATTTGAGCAAGTTGGAGCAGCCAACTATCAAGGAGAATGAGTCATCCCATGAGGCAGAAAATCTATCAGCATCTGGAGGACAAAACCTTCAAGATAAACCAAGAAATCTGCCACAAACTAGTGTTGGGATAGCAAACACTGAAGTTGAAAATCAAGAAGGAGAAGCTGATTTTCTGGGGATAGCAAAAAGATTTGGTGAAGGTTCACTAAGAATGGAGTTGGAAAGCCTCTCCTTCACCAGTAAAGTGTAGTCCTCCACTTAGGAAGAGGAGATATTGGCAGTTGAGGATGAGGCAATCAATTTTACAGCACTGTATGCTGGGGCAACCAATGAAGATGCTGAAAATCAGCAAGAGGAAGAGGTTGACAACCTTGGGATGATAGAAGGTGATGATGAGAACCCAGTAGCAGAAAGATATGACTAGCTCATCTCCACATTAGCAAAGGATTGGTCAGAGCTAAAATACCAAGTGGATTTGGAAGTGCTACTACTGCCAAATCGGTGCAGACTTCATGATTCATTGCACTCAGAGTTCACATGCGAGCTATGCCAAGAAGCTATCCAACAAGTTAGAGAACAAGAAAGGCAGCTAAGCACACCACTTCCTGTAGCTGCTTCACAAATGGAATGTGAGGACCAAGAGCCCGAGCCAAGTAATGACTTAGCTGAAGGAAGTCCTGAAGAGGATGTTGGAACAACAATGGAAGTAGGACAAAAATATAGTTTGGAGCTTCTGAGCGATGAATTAGATCAAACAGGAAGGTTGTCCACTAGTCATCAAGAATTTCTCCCTCTTCAAGAGCATTTGTGCACCATGGATGATAGGATTTATGGTGAGTCTTTGGGGGAAAATCACACAGTAAATTTTGGCCCCCTTGATGAGGTACCATCTATTGATGACTTCTTTCCGTTGGAAGTTGTATTGCGGATGTATGCTCATGCCGAGGAAGAGCACATCCCAGAAGACAGTAGTGGTGAAGACATACTCCTTCTACCTCTGAACGGTGATGCACTAGAGTTTCCGGATTGGGAGAGGGGTTCCTTCTCCATTTACAGTGATAGTGAACAAGGGGAAATGAGTGAACGTCATGATGAGTTACATGAAAAATAAAGAGAAGAAGATAAAGGCAAGGGTGCTAAGATAGCTGCCAATAGAGATGAAGCACCCGATCCACTACAAGATGCAACTTGGGGTCCTTTCGCCATGATTGTTGTTGATCCTCCTTCATATTCAGATGGCTGCAATAGGACAGATTCATACATGTCATCATCCCATGATATTGAGCATCTTGAAGATAGGTTCGACACTTGGGAAAGGAGATGGGACAACGTGCTACTTTTTCAAGACAACAATCAAGTGGATCCCAAGTTTGTGAATGATCAATGCGGGGAAGTACTTATGTTTGAAGAATAGCCAAGGGAGATTGTTGATCCTACAAAAGATGTGGAAGAAGTGTTTGCTTCCCCATTCTCCCTACCTTATGCAAGCTTAATGCAAAGATCGACAATGTAGTGCTCGCTCTCGATTGTCAAATGCTACCACCTCCATGTGACGACACCCAGGTTCTATCCTTCCTTTCTCCTATTAATTTTCATAGCTACACTTATCTTTGATTATGGGAATGAGAAAAAATGAACATGTTTATGGATTAATCATGGGTTTAATGAGCCTCCTCAATTGTTGATTCTTCGTGATGTTGGGGTAGAATTTGAATTCTGCCATATTGAATTTTTTCCCTCTGAACATAAGGATAAATCTGCATGGTTGAGAACTATAACGACTGCCCATTTGCTTGTACATGCATTGCCAAATCCGATGGGCATGAGTGCCAACTCACCTTACCTGAACATAGTTCTGTGTAAATATCTTTGTAAATAACTCATTTTGAGTAGTGTAGGTTTCCTGTAAATATGTATATTATTTTTTCTGCTTTCATTGGGTTAGTTGGTTTGTTGTAGGTTTCTTGCTTTAGAGTGGTTTCTTTGTTGTTTTCTTTCGTTATCCTACTTTGGTTGGTTTTGGTGCTTTCTTTTTGTTTGCTTTTGTTGCTGCTCTTTTGCTGCTTTGCTCGGGGTCCCTCTACTTCTAGCTGGGTATATCTGTGCACACAACAACCATACTTATCACCTGGGACTGTTCTATGTATTTATTTGTCAAACTCTAATCAAGTTGTTAGAGTGGATGGTGAGGATCTTTTGTTAGTATCAAGCAATCTAGATGTTTGATTCAAAGTGGATGAGTTGTTGGTTGGTTTGATTCTAAAGTATTCTGGAATCTTATATCTCTCACATATTTTAAGGATCCGATGGTCACTGTAGGTCCTTTGTGAAGTCTAGTTAAGTGAAAAATCTAAAATTCTACTCCAGCGCCACTGTGATTCTCAACCCTAAGTGCGAGCTTCATTGCTTGCAGGTTGAAATAAAAGAACTGAAAAGAGAAAAGAAACAAAAGAACGAAAGAAAAATATTAAAAATCCAAAGAAGAGAAATTAAGCTTTTCAGGGGTATATGAGCAACTCTACCGGGGCTATGGATGCTCGGTCGGTAGTATAGCAATGTTCGGGAGAAACACAATGACAACCTTGTCGGGGTTATGGATGCCTAACTGGCAGCGAGGCAATGTCCTAGATGCTTTTGGAGTTAGAATAAACTATGTAGCTTAACTTGATGGAGCTTAGGTTCTTGCAGCAACTGAAGGATGGGAATTAATGCAATTGCACACACTTGGATTTTCAGCATACTGAAGGTTGGGTTAACTAGTGGTGATCCTTTGGTTGAGTGTTTGGCTTGTTTTCCCTAGCATGAAGGTCAGAACCAGAGATTATGCGTTCGTGATTCCAATTTTTCATCAAAACTCTCTAGAGCATTTCCCCTAGCGAGTCGCCATTTGTTGTGCTTATTTTGCACACACACCCCATTCAAAACGGGGATCCTCTCTTTCATTTTGCCTTTTTGGTTCATTTTGTTCTTGCCTCATTTTGTGTGCCCCTCATTTTGCATGCATCTTGTTTTGCGTGTCCCTCATTTTTTTGTCCTAGTTGGTCAATGTGCCCTTCAAAGTCTCATTTTTGGCTGACCATATTTTGCCCCTAAAAAATAAAATTGCTCAGTCTTGGGTTTTTGGGGCTTCACCTCACCACTCGCTCATTTTTCTTTTTCCTTCATTTCTGACTTTGGGGACAAGTTTCCCATAGATTTGGGATGTCTTTGTGGTGCCTAACTGAACTACTAAAGTTTCGTCAAGTTTTGAAAAGTTGCAAATTTCTTGTTTCGGAACATTTGAGAACTTTGTCCGTCCCCGTCTGTTCCGGGATTTCGTCTCTAATTTTTCGTTTCTTCCATCTATTTGCCTTAGGAATTCCGGCTTTCGGAGCCCGGCCCCTCCATGGCCGTTTCCTAGGTTCCACCTCCGTAATGTCGTTTTTGGGATTCTGTCTCCGATTTTTTGTTTCTTCCATCTGTTTGCCTTAGGCATTCCGACTTCTAGAGCCCAGCCCCTCCATGGCCATTTCTGGGGTTCCGCCTCTGGAATGCAGTTTCTGGGATTCTGCCTCCGGAATGCCATTTTCGGGATTCCGTCTCCGATTTTCCATTTCTTCCATCTGTTTGCCTTAGGCATTCCAGCTTCTGGAGCCTGGCCCCTCTGTGGCCATTTCTGGGGTTCCGCCTCCGGAATGTCATTTCCGAGATTCTGCCTCCGAAATGTCATTTCTGGGATTCCGCCTCCGGAATGCCATTTTCAGGATTCCATCTCTAATTTTCTGTTTCTTCCATCTGTTTGTCTTAGGCATTCCAGCTTCTGGAGCCCTGCCCCTTTGTGGCCATTTCTGGTATTCCGTCTTTGATTTTCCATTTCTTCCATCCGTTTGCCTTAGGCATTTATGGCTTTCGGAGCTCGATCCCTCCATGGCCGTTTCTGGGGTTCTGCCTCCCGAATGCCGTTTCTGGGATTCCACCTCCGGAATGTCATTTCTGGGATTTCATCTTCATTTTTCCATTTCTTCCATCCGTTTTCCTTAAGCATTCCGACTTCTGGAGCCCGACCCCTCCATGGCTGTTTCCAGGGTTTCGTCTCTGGAATGTTGTTTCCGGAGCCTGACCCCTCCGTGGCTGTTTCTGGGGTTCCGCTTTCGGAATGCCGTTTCTAGGATTTCATCTCCATTTTTTCGTTTCTTCCATTTGTTTGCCTTAGGAATTCCGAATTTCAAAGCTCGGCCCCTCCATGGCCATTTTCGGAAGTTCATCCCTCTTTTGCCATCCGAAAACTCAATCTGTCCCCGACCATTCTGAAACCCGACCCCTCTGTGGTCTCCTAATCCAAAAACAAGTTTGACCCACATGCTAAAATTGCATCCTCTCTTGTATGAACCTTTCAAATTCCAAATTTGCAGCCGGGAGATACCATCCAGGGCCCGGACTGCCTGTCGCCCTTTTAGAATGGCATTTTGGCCTCTTGTTTCCGGAACATCCAAGCGCTCCTCCGATTTGAAAATGAACTTCGACCCAGATGCCAAAATTGGATCTTATTATCCCCGAACCTTTCAAATTCCAAATTTGCGGCTGAGAGATACCATCTAGAGTTCCATGCTTTGTTTGTCATTTTCTAAGTAGCATTTCCAGAACAACATTCTGGCCTCTCGGTCCCGAAATGTTCCAACGCTCTCCAGTAAACTGCTAATGGCAATTCACATTGAATATTATGATGTTTTGATGATGCATGAATGGATCTATCAAGGATTTTGCAAAATTTTATTAAAATTTGCCCTGATTTGTGTATGAAATCACTTACGACACTTCATGCATGTAGGTTTCAAGAAGCCTACCACGGGTTCATTAGGAAACCCATTGAGAAATTTGAACAAGGAAAAGCATGTGGCTCCTATCACCATTCATTTTATGCCCACCTCTCCTCGTGGTGCAAATCAATAGAGTTGACATCAGAAGAGGGCCTATGCCAAGGAAGTCAATGAGAAAATGCAAGGGGTTTTTCCTACTTTTCACTAGATGATAATGATCTTTGGGGGTTGTCTACCTGAATCAGGGGCAACCAATCCATTGATGCCAATCGTTGACAAGCCCAGTTGATCCAATGAAGAATGCTGCAATTCCATCGGAAAGAAAGCATCTTTCAGGCAGTTTCAACTATAGTAGAAGGGAAATCAGCTAGAGGACAAAACTGCTATAGTGACTGGCCACTACAAGACAAAATAGGAAAAGGAAAAAAAATATATTTTAAATTGCTGAATATTGTGGGGTAGGTGAAGCCCTAATGTAATTGACTCTAGGCCACACAATGTAAATCAATCCTAGCCATTCATTTGGGCTTTGGAAAAATATAAATAGGGGTCTCCCCCTCATTTGTAGGGGGTTGGAGAGTTGTTGTAAAAACATTCTGCAGCAATAGAAAGAAACATTGCATGATCTATGGGTGTTACTTTTGAGTTTGCTCATTATGTGTGCACTGTTCTACCTTCCAAGTTAGTTTTAGTTGTAGTTGCTTGAATGAAAGTGGTAATGGTGATTGTTGTTTCAGTATTTGATGAATTTCTAGCCCATACTTTTGGCACTTGTTGATGACAAGCTGCTGTGCAAATTTAGCCTAGGCTTCTTTATTTGATTGCCACAACTTAGTTCAGTTGCATGTTCATGATGTGTGTATGCAAACTAAAAATCTGCAGTCCTTAGAAGATTGTATTGGTTTTGTGTAACTATAGGTTTCTCTTGGCCAACAAAACCCAGTTTAGGGAGTTTGTCTACTATAGCAACCTCCATGATCACTGTTCATTCATAGTTTCAGATCCAGGAACCTTCTCTCTTCCTTTCCTTTTTTCATTTTTTTTAATAAGTAACCTTAGGCAAGGTTCATTGCACATTATAAAGCTAAATCCAATGTTGAAATGGAGTTCTAGACTATTGTTTGAACCTGCAGAAAACATTCAACAACTTTCCCATCTTAAGAACTCCATTTGTAGATCCAACTTCTCCATTTTGTAACTCATCCATAAGTCCACCTTGTGATTATAGAAAATCACATTAATCAACTGAAATATTCCAAGCATCATCATGACTTGACATCCGAGAGACCTTGGGATAGTGTTTTGCAATTTGATTGTGGAAGATTGTCTTTCAAGAGAGGTAGTGCACCTACATATTACATGTGTTGTGAAGTGCATAAAAACACCATCAACAAATTAGTGTATGCAAAATCTACCTATGTTAAAATTAAATCCCATCCCTTGGGCTTATCTCTTACTAAGCATCTTAACAAGTTTACCAAACTCTTATTTACCACCTCTATGTTTCCATCAGTCTATAGATGGTGAATAGAACTAAAATTCAAATTGGTCTTTATTTTCTTCCATAGGGTTCTCTAGAAATACCTAACAAGTTTGGTATCTTGATCTGAAAGCATACTCTTTGGTAGACCATGTAGTTTTACCACCTATTTGAAAAATAACTCTTCAATGTGAAAAACATCATTAGTCTTCAGAAATGTAATGAAATTTTCCATCTTTGAAAAATTTTCAACCACCAAAAATATTGAGTCATATCCTCTTTGCATCATTGCTAAACCAAGAACTAAATACATACAAATATCTTCCCAAGGCTTCTCTAGTATTGGTAGTGGTTGATAAATTATAATGTTTTGACTTAATCTTTTGGTCATCTGCCATAATTGGAAACTTTGTAAGAAATTATTTTGTATTCTTTTGTAACTATGACCAATAATAATTATCACTAACAAGAGAAACAGTCTTATCTCAACCAAAGTATCTAGCCAACATTCCACTACATTTTACCTTAATCATTTTTTCTCTCATAGAAATGCTTAGAATGAATTCCTTTCAAAAATATATCATCTTGGATTATCAAATCCAACCATCTCATCCTCTATAATTTAATAGGTTCCAAATAATATTTCCAAGCCTTCACAAAGTTTAGATCTTCAAGATACAAAATTTGGAGTTCCTTGAACCTAAAAAATTCCACCTTCATCCCTATCAAAAAATTATTCCTTCTACTTAATTCATCTGGATCTATGTTTGACCTTACACTTAGGATACAAAATGTTGAGTTCCTTGAACCCAACAAATTGCACCTTCATCTCTATCAACAAATTATTCTTTCTGCTTAAGTCATCTAGATCTATGTTTGACCTTACACTCCTATGATTCAAAAAGAAAATTAACTCTACAATACTAAACCCATTTTAAGTGCCTTTGGCTTAAATTCCCTTGACTATTAAGAAACTACAAATGCTAATGATCAGTGTAAAGAAATATCTCTTTTGGAAAAAAATAATGTCTCCATTTCTTAAAAGCCTAAACTATATAATACAAATCTTGATCATATAAATAATACCTTTTCTTGGCATCATTAATATTCTCATTAGAATAGGCAATGGGTATACCTTCCTAACTCAAAACAACTCCTATGACACTACCACTAGAATCACAATCTACCAAAAAAAGGTTATTGAAATTTGAATGTATCAAAATAGATTTCTCTATGGATTTATTCTTCAACATATCAAAACTCTTGGCTGATCTTGTAGTCCACTTAAACTTATATTTATCACCTCTCATTGTGTCAGTTATGGGTGTACAAATACTACTAAATTTATTAAATTTTTTTTGCAAAACTCGTTAGACCATCAAATGATCTTACCTCTATAAAAACCCTTGGTGTAGGCCATTCAATAATAGCCCTCACTTTATTAGGGTCCATTCTAATACCACCAGCTGAGAATTTTTTTCCCAAGTTTACCAAATCACAAAATCACATTGTGTAAGGTTAATTAACAACCTCTCCTCCCCCAACTTCTCAAAAAATCTACGAATATGCATTAGGTGCTCCTCTAAAGTCTTACTAAAAACAAAAAAAATTATAAACAAATAAGATAAATTTAACTAAAAAATATTTCAATACCTCATTCATGAGTCATATGAATGTGCTCAATGCATCGGTTAGTTCAAATGGCATGACTGGTTTTCTTGCATTCATCTTCTCCTCTAATTTAGGTTTGGTGATATCCACTCTTTAGGTCAATCTTCATGAAGTACTGGGATCCAATCAAGTAATCCATGATGTCATCCATCCTTGGAAATATAAATCTATACTTGATTATGATCTTGTTAATGGCTCAAGAATCTATACACATTCTCCACTCTCCATCTTTATTTGGTGCTAGTATTGTACGTATCGCATAAGGACTTAGACTCTCTTTGATTAGTCCTTTCTTCAAAAACTCTTGAACTTGTCAGTTTAACTCATCATTCTATGAGCTACCTTATTTGAAAAACTATTGCCTAGTATCAAATCAACCTAGCGACTAATCTTCCTCATTGGTGGCAACCCTCGAAGTACATTATCAAATACAATGTCTTGGAATTATTCCAATTGATCTAAATTTTTTTTGGTACTTTTTCATCTCATCCTTAATTGGCTCTAGGAACCAACATAAATTCCATATTCACATGCTTCATACCATCCAAACAAATTCTTGCAGTGATACATACCTTTTCTTCCACCTCCATCATGGGCTTCAACTTGTGGTAAAATCCATTTGTAGACACTAAAAATTGTCTGAGGCTTGCGAATTCGTATCATTTCCCCTTTCATTCTTCATAATTAAATAATTTTAATTATTTAATTATTTTCTAATGTCATATATCTTCTATTAATTAAATAATTTTAATTATTTAATTAATTCATTTCTATCTTTATACTTCCCTTGATTAATTAAATAAATTTTATTTATTTAATTTGGTCCACTCTCTTGAATTTTTAATTAAATCATTATTTAATACAAAATGATTCATTTTGTCATATTCCTCTATAATTAAATAATTATTTTAATTATTTAATTATTCATTTGCCACGTAAATTAAATAATTTTTATTATTTAATTTCTCCTATCACCTCTTTGTCTGTGCTCATTTTAAATAAAATTATTTATTTAAAATAGTCCCACTTTCTAATTTCCCTCTTTTTAGTAAATAATTCAAATTAATTATTACTTTCATGTGACCCCACCTTTTGGATTAAATTTAAGTTTTAATTCAAAATAGTCATTTTCCTCCAAAAATCAAGTAATTTCTATTATTATTTGATTTTCTAGCCACCTCTTTTTCTATGCCAATCTTATCTCTTGTTACATGCATTGTCAACCCTTGATTTGATTTTCTAAAAATCAATCTTGTCCATTCATTTCAAATTTGACCTAATGTTTCCCTAACCCTAATTATGGGTTGTCATATTGAATCTCACCCATTGATTCTAGGGAACTTCTCAACTTTTAATCTTGGTCATTCACACAAAATTGCATTTTCTATAAAATGACAATTTTGGTCTCATTTTGTCATCTTCCAACTTCATCATCTTGCAATCTCATAAACCTTGCAACCCGATGATCTTGCAATCTCATACTCTTGCAATCTTGTCATTTTTTTCATAGGCATACTTACATTTTATTTGGCATAATTTAGACATATTTAGAGGCTTACTAGTTGCATTATAGCATAGTATTGCATATAGTTACTCAAATCCTTCAACATTTGTTTAGGGCCTGTCATTGTTATTAGATCGCTCATCATAAATTTGAGGGCAACATCAAATTTTCAACAAGTTGAGAAGGTATAATGGAGGTTAGCCATGGAAGTTGAAGACATTTTGGTAAGATTGTTTCATTTGTTTTCATTTTATTCCTTTGCAATTCATTATCACTTTGGGTTTTCATTTTTGCATTTGATTTGCTAACCCTAAGAAAATTACCTTAGTTACATTGGTGAACTTGACATGTTTTGAAAATTTTTGAAGACTTTTGGAGTTGAATCTTTTTTGTTGCACATTTTGTTAGCATTTTACTACAGGTTTTGCATCATTTTGGGGGCAAAACCCTAGTTTTCAAAGATTCAACCATATCTCTCAAACGATTGCATATTTTCTAAAAAAAACATTTTATGCGAGTTGGGGATAATATCATGAGCTTTTGGTCCTAAAATCAGATTTTTTGGAGCTGTTTTTTATTTTCTATAATTTTTTTATTATTTTTCATGAAAAAATAATTTTGAGAGAAACTAATGAATCTTTCAGATTTCTTTATATTTCTAGAAATCTCTCTGAATTTAAATAGGGTTCTGTTATTTATGTTTTTAATTAGGCTACAAAATAATTAGACAAAAAAGTAGATTTTTCAAAATTAGGGTTTCACAAAGATTTGCTTTATATATCACAAATTGTTGCAGATCTGTTCATAGTTTTTTTTGCAGATGTGGAATGTTGTCAAAAACCTTCGGTAAAAAAATCAGATTTTTTGAACTTGTTAATTTTTAATAATTGTTTTATGATTTTTCGTAAAACAATAATTATGGATGCAAAACAATGAATGTTTTGGATTTATTTACATTTTTGGAAAGCTCTTTGAATTTTAGTAAGGGTCTATTCTTTGTGTGTTTACTTTTTATGCAAAAAATAGATCCAAAAATCAGATTTATTTTGACTAGCTAACCCTCTAATATTAGTGATCAATTATCTTGTTAGGGTTTTGGATTGGTTGTTGGTTTTGTGAATGTGTAGGAACTTCAAAGGGAAAATTGGATCAAGGAAAAAAAAATGCTCTAAATTTTCGTGGGTCCAAGACATCTTTTTAGAATACTAACAAGTGGTTTTGTAGGTTCGATTGTCCAAGACTTTTATTTTGAAACCATTTGTGTTTGTTTTAGATTAGCAAACACTTCCATTGGTTCTTTAAAAAGAACATTTTCTTGTTTCACATAGATTTAATTAGGCGGTTAAAGAACTTTGTTTGATTGTGTTTGGGGTGGTAGGTGATTATGCTCTCACCTTGTGCAAACTAGGTGATCAAAAAACCATACCCATCCATTTTTGTGTTTACCCCGATTCAAAAATCGAAGTATCCTCTCCCCTTATGCACTTGTGTGATCTTGTGTGTAAGAGAAACAATTAACTCTAGGAGTTGGCCCTTCCTTGGTGGGAAAAATTACTCACCCCAAGGTGACTCAAACTGGCAACAGAGCTCTTTAGCCAAGCTACCCAACCGGTATATAAATGTGAATCCTAAGGGAAAGCCTAGGATTATGAGTGTGGATACATCATACAAACCAAGTAGTACTCCCCAAAAACTAATTGAGTGTAACCTCTTTAGGTTGGAGTGCCTCCTAAATAGAGCATAATCTTGTGGCCCATGTATGGACACTCGAATGGGGGTCCCGAATAAACACCTTTGTGTAGTAGCCAAAATCCTTCTATTTTCTAGCACAACAACAGTCGTTGTGAAGGCATCCACATTTTCACAGTTCTTAGTAGAGGTGATCAACCTGCCATGTGATTTTTATGGGGGTTGGAAGCTTGGTTGGCCTAAGAAGTGAGTGCAATGTAAGGGGGAGCCCGTGCAACCAAGCTTCTAGATTCACATGCTAAGAATAAGTGTGGTTGGGGAAACCCACGTGAAATCTAACAAATATTGTCCTTGCCTAATCTAGGATTGTGCCTATCTTTATTGTGCTTGATCAAAGACAAAATATTGTTTTTGCCAAGTGTCTTCTCAAACATTCAAATAAATAAACATCATTGACAAAACTGGAAAATGCTCTCAATATGAAACAAAAAATCAATCCTTTGGTCATTGTCATCCTTGTCACCTTTTCACTTAATCCTATAAGCAAGTCCTTTGACAATCCAAATTCACACATTGGCCAAACTTTTAATGCTTAAGTGAACCTTTCCTAAAAATCATTTGACATAAGGCATCCCCTTTTATCACTTTTCATTATCACCTTGCATAAAGCATAGCCTCATGTGTAACGCACCGCCACACAACCCTAGAGGAAGTTGCAATTAATTAAACAAACATACTAATTTTTTTTTTTAAGTACAATTAATATGCAAGTTCACAACACATTGCAACAACCTCTAAGGTTACAAGACTGAGATTACTTAATAACCCACAAACAAATAAATGAAATGAAACCACAACATTTAATTACTTATGAAATTAAGAACACAAGCATTCCATACAGGATAAATTCATCAAAGAAAATAGGATACTATAAGATCCCATTAACAATAAGGTTACAACTCTCATTCCCTAAATGAGGTAAACCCAATAAGCATGATTAAAAATTACAACTTCCACCTTGAATACAAATGAGGGGTAATAAATTACAAGATTAACTGAAATGAATAAAGCATAAAGATAACTAGATCCCACGAGCTATCCAACTAGAAATCTCACCAACACGAACAAGAAGAAAGCCCAACGGAGTAAGGTGCATGCCACCCAACCAAGTGGAACCCAAAGGCCCACCCCCCATGCTAGGAGATAGTAACTTGGATTCCTAGACAAGACCAACTACCTCTAGGCACAGGCTGACACAAACTGATACAACCAATCACATGAACCAAATAACCACACGTACAACTCCAAAACAACTCAAGTATAATTCTAGCATGGTCACGTTGCTTCCAGAAGTAACAGATCAGGTATGTTAAGAAAACCATACACCTAACAATCAAGTACCAACTATGGGGACACCATAACATTACTGACATAGATTACAATGCTGTAGTTATACTTGCAAAACTACTTCTGAAGGTTACCCATTTTACCTCTCATGGCTTTGGCCCCTAACGAAAGTCATTCCTCTACTTGGCAACATACCAGACATAACCAATCACAACGGAAACCCAATTGTGTACAAGAAGACATCATGACCACTCCAACTCTAGGAGGAAACATAAAAGGGAACTCACTCCAACTCTGAAGGTAACAACGATATCAATGCCACTCCTTACAGGGAGCCACAAATCGTAAAATCCACTCCTTCCACAGGAGGCACAAGACAACCCCATTCGTGGAAACCGGGTAATAACATTATCACAGCTCAAGCACTAACCAAGGGAATTAACAAGCGGTTGACACCACAAACGACAACCCCCAACCTCTAGGGTTCACTGGAAGACTCATATAATAAAGACTCTTAACCCACTTCCTCGAACATGGACCCAAAGGAATCAATCACATAATGCATTTGCGAGGAAGAAACTAATTTTGGATACCTTAAATTCATTTCCTTAATATAACTTAGTAGTTTAATGTCGCAATGAAACTAATTAAATAATGCCTATTCAGGCAAAGGAAGACATTTAACCCAAATATTTAATTCCATAATTGCTCTTTCAATAATAATAAAATCAACATTAACTTCATCCATTCCAAACAGGTTGACACATGATACGACAATCCACATATTTAAGACCCAATCAGGAAGACTTAACAACCCTTTTTAATTGATTTCCCTCAAGCGATGATATAAGGGATTACATTTAAACAAGCAATTTAATCATAATTAAATCTTCTTCAGATTTCCTAAATCCACTTCATTTAATAAAATTCAATAGATTGTTGCCACAATAAATCTGATTTACTAATGTCCCTTTCCGACATAAGGACAACTTTAAACTAACATTTAATTCCTCAATTATGTGTAACTATTAAAATAATTATTTACTTTGTTATTTCAAACATACTACTTTCACATCATCTATTTCTTCTTTCTGAAATAATTCATTTAAACATTAATTAATTTCTCTATTAAACATATTATCTGTAAATCAAAAAAATTGTTCTTTCCCAAATATAATATTTTAAACTCAATCCACTAATACGACTATTGCACATTGATTTATAAATTTCTCAATTAAAATAATTTGAATCAATTCCAAGCCCCCATGTCCTATTCTAGCCCTTCATCATATCCTAGTCCTTCATACACGTCCTATCCTATTCCTTTATCCACATCCAATCTGAGTCCTTCATACACTAACCCTTTCCAAGTACCCACATCCTATCCACGTCCTATATCTACCAATCCATTCCAACTCACTTGATCCCAACACACACCTAGCCATGAAAATTATATCCTTGTCCAAAGTCACATTCCATTGTCTAACTCTGAGGACATATGTCAAGACAAAAACCCAAAGCATGACACCATAACTCCCCTTTCATGTCAAGATCAATTTTTTCCATCCCATGACCCCATCATTAAGTCCATTCAAGAAGTACTCCTAGACAATCATGGCATACAAAATACACCCATACTTGGTCAAAATTTCATTCACAACCATGTTATCCAAGATGAACCTATCCTTGCTCAAGATCCTACTTCCAATCATGTCATCCAAGACAACCCCATCTTTGACCAAGACACTATCCTTGATCAAGAATTCCAAAACGATCCACTCCTCGACCTTTATGCCATTCATGACCAAACACTTGATGACCCTATTCAAGCTTCGACTACCAACACTTCCAAAAATGAGACACTTGCCTCCATGGGACACATAGATGATCTTCCTATAGAACAAGAGGCTACTATTCTAGACATATTTGCAAATGATCAAACTATAGCTGAATTTATTGGACTCTATGAAAATTACCATGAAGATGGTTTTAACATCGACTTGGAAGCACCAACTGAATCATTTGAATCCGATATTTCACAAAATAATACCATATATGTTAATCAAGTCTCTAACCAACATGTCAATGAAGCTACAACATCTTATCAACTAGCATCATCTACCTTTGTCAGAGCAGTCTTTCTTAAAGATGAGAATATTCCAATATACAATGTTGGTTTGGCATCTTGCCTCAAAAATGACAAGTACCCCATTGCAAACAAAATATTTCAAACCATGTAGTATCAAGGAAAACGACTAGGCATACATGAGAAAGGCATTCGAGAACCCGTACAACTTTAGGAAAATTACAAACATCAAGGTCTTGGCTATTCCTCAATCGACAAATCTAATGATTTTAATGATACCTCCTTGATATTGGGGGCAACTTTATCTAATAAAAACATCAAAATGGATGTCATGAGTAGTCCTTGTCATAAGATTGCTTCCAACACCCCATCTATCCACACCATAAATTGTCACTTCAACATAAATAAACCTTCCATTTGGAACCAACAAAAACAAAAGTCTTACAAGTCTAAAGTTCAAAATCAAATACCAAAGGCCATTGAGTACAAAAATACAAGTGTACAAATGAAGCTAAAGTGGATCCTAAAGAAAAATGAATCAAGTCAGGAAAATAATGAATCAAGTCAAGAAAATATGTGAAAAATCAATCAAAATATGGAGCCACAACAGAAGAGGACTCCCACATATAATTCATGTCCACCTCCTTCAAAATGGCCATCAAGAAAGACATAAAAGTGTTGGTTCCAAACACTATCCTAATCCGACACGCAAAATTTGGAAAATTAAAATCAATACATTCAAACATCCAAACAATCCATCCATGTCTACCATCATCCATCATAATCCTACATCTTGCCTAAATTCTAAATGTCCCATGTCACAAATTCGTCATGTCTTGGCAACAACTGTTTATCATAAGGACTCTCATGGAACTCTATTGCGATGTGCATATTTTGATAAGGCCAACTCTAGTATCAAAAAGGATCATAATGACATCAATTAGTTGTATGCAAGTGCTATGATCCTGACAAGACAACCACTTCATAAAGGTCATCATTGGCATATCATGGCACCAGTCTCTACATCAGCATTGTCAATGGATTGGGCATAATCAGTGATCATCTAAAGCATCAATGCTATCGAATAAATATATATAAAAAAAGAGAGACATAAATAGTAAAGAGAAAAAATTCGTCCAATAGTGAAAACCATTCTTATGGTGCTTTGGATAAGTACCATGATGAAAACTTGGAAAATATGTATCATGTATAAATAAATTATATATGTGGACCATTACACTTGGGGGCAAGTTGTCTTATTTCTTATATCTTCACATGGCATTTTTGAACTTTTCGTCCATCCATCTAAGCCCTATCATTTCATCCATTTTCCCACCTACTTTGATCTTCATAAGGACTACAGTACAAACATAAATCATTCTTTGGGAAATTTTTTTGACATGTCTATCCTTTGGTCATACACTTTCATGAAATATCATGTCATCACCTTCATAAAAATATCCAGGTCCATACCTCGACAAAAATAAATTATCCTTATATGACATAAGCCATCCATTGTCCTTTTATACCTATTGCCTATCTTGGTTTTCCTTGTCAATGGTCTAAAGATCCTTCGTCATCCCATTTAGTTTTAACCAAGTCATTTCAAATACAACAATATGGCAACTTGGCACATCATCCAAAAAATTCCTTGGCCCTATTGCAGAATTTTATCCTCTTGTCATATCATTGTAGTCTTCACATTGTTCTGGGATGTGTCCTTCCCACATCAAACAACATTTTCATTGTCATCGTCATCTGTCAATTGGTATTCAACTTGACTAGTAGAAAAATCATGGTTGTCGTTGGATTCATGTGCATCGACATCATTCACATGCATTTGTCATAATTTTCATAAAACATAAAAAAGTCATAAAAATTAAAATAAGTCATAAAAATAAAAAAAATTCTTGAAAAAATTCTTAAAAATAAGAAAAAGTCCTAAAAATAAATAAAAAATTCTAAAAAAATTCATAAAAAGTCTTGAAAATAGACCTAAAAATTAAAAAATGTCCTGAAGAAATCCAAAAAACTTGAAATATCCTAAGAACGCAAAATCAGAGTCATATCTTTTCAAGTCCGTGAAGTTTGTCAGTCTTTGTCATTTGTTTGAACTACGTTGCCTCTGTGCATTTTATATGTAGGCAAGGCCATCAGTCAATGAGTCCTTGAGACATTAGGTCAATCCTTTTAGGTTTGTCAAAATAAAACTCATAAGTCAAACATGGTCACGTTGGTCAAATGAAGCAGACATAGTCGCACTTGACACAAGACAACCATTTGAAACGTCAATGTCAAAATTGGTCAAAATTAGACAACATAAGCCAATCAATCATCTACTCACATTAGTCAACTTGCCAAAACAATGTCAATCTCACCACTCTTTGGTCCTCTCCAAGATGTGTCCTTCTTGGACTTGGACCTTGTCAAAATGTCATTTGCCTTTTAAGGATGTATCCTTCATGACCTTAGGCACTGTCAAATTGTCAAATTTTTAAACCGTCATGCAAACAATCTTCGGCAAGCAAATATTGGAAAACACATTGAATGGTTGTTGATTTTTCTAGTCTATTTTGTCTTATCTTTGTCTATTTTGTCTATTTTTGCTGGTTTGTTTTGTCTCTTGGTCATGTTACTAGCTACCTTGAGGATGTCTCATGAAGGATTTAGAGGTGCGATTGCATCCCATGACCTATTTTATTTGACTATTATATGTGGATTGTCTTAGCAAAAAGACTAGGGCAACTTGGCCCTTAGTATGAGCTAGAACATTCCTTGTCTGTGACTGTTTGTTTTGCAAGTGGATGACCTTGCACACCTTGGTTTATGTCATACCATGGTTTTTGTTGTCCATTTGTGTCATTTTACCACCCAATGATGATTAGTGCAGAGTCTTTTCTAGCAAAATATGCATCTTTAAAATTGTATCCACTAAACATCCATATCCTCCACGCTAACATTTCTTCTATACCGCTTATCTATTTTCCTCTTATCCATTTCGAGAGCATACCTGTGTTCTTCCAACCCACCTATCCTATCAAGGGGGCATCATCATCTCACTCTTATTTCATCATCATCCTATCTTTCTATCATCATCCATTTTCCTCTATCCATACCTTGGCTTCTTTGAAATGATGTTACTCGACACAAAGCTCATCATCTCGAACATCATCTCAAAGAGGGGAAAAATGTAGACACTAAAATTTTTCCAAGGCTTGCAAATTCATTATCATTTCCCCTTTCGTTCTTCATAATTAAATAATTTTAATTATTTAATTAATTCATTTCTATCTTTATTCTTCTCTTGATTAATTAAATAAATTTTATTTATTTAATTACATCACTAATTAAGTCCCCTTCTTTCTAAAATTAAATAAATTCTTATTTATTTATTTTTTGTCCACTATAAATAAATCAATCTTGTCCATTCATTTCAAATTTGACCTAATGTTTCCCTAACTCTAATTATGGGTTGTCATATTGAATCTCGTCCATTGATTCTAGGGCACTTCTCAACTTTTAATCTTGGTCATTCACAAAAAATTGCATTTTCTATAAAATGGAAATTTTGGTCTCTTTTTGTCATCTTTCAACCTCATAAACCTTGCAACCTCGTGATCTTGCAATCTCATACTCTTGCACTCTTGTAATTTTTTTCATAGGCATACTTACATTTCATTTGGCATAATTTAGACATATTTAGAGCCTTACTAGTTGCATTATAGCTTAGTATTGCATATAGTTACTCAAATCCTTCAACATTTGCTTAGGGCTTGTCATTGTTATTAGATCGTTCATCATAAATATGAGGGCAACATCACATTTTCAGCAAGTTGAGAAGGTATAATGGAGGTCAGCCATGGAGGATGAAGACATTTTGGTAAGATTATTTCATTTGTTTTCATTTTATTCCTTTGCATTTCATTATCACTTTGGGTTTTAATAGTTGCATTTGATTTTCTAACCCTAGTAAAATTACCTTAGTTACACCATCATTCATCAAGGAATATGTGTTAACATTGCCATCATGCGTTGTACAGTGATCAAATGTCATGGCCTCTATAATAAAATTTGAGATGCATTCATGGGTATGATGTCACACAATACCTCATCGTAATATGTTCAAACATTTAAATTTACTAAGCATTTCTCATTGACCAAATCTTTATGGCCCCTTTGCAACCATGTAATCCTATATGGATGTGAATTCTTTATCTTCTCTAAATAAAAATTCCTTACCATCTCTTCTAAAACTATATTATATGTACTTATACTATCAATAATTGTATCAAAACACTTACCTCTTGCTTTACACCTTGTTTGAAATAAACTCTTACTTTGAATTGGTTCCTTTTCTTCATTTAGTAAGGCTCTCCTAATAACAAGAGTCTCCTATCTCTGCATTTTCGGAATGCTTAAATTCAACATATTCATCTACCTATGTAACTCATGCATTACACTCAAGCTTTCTATTTTTCCTTCCTTGATGTTGTGGAAACTCATATGCTCGAAGTATTTCTTGTCCATATTGGAAAAAAGTTCCATATAAGCCTCCTCTTCTAGATGCTAACTTTTTCATTATTCTTTTGTTCTTTGCTTTTCCCTCTATAGGATCTTCCACTAGTCCTTCCACTTCAAACTCTTCCTCTTTTCTTTCTCTCAAATCTTCTATTTTATCTTCTCTTCTACCTTCAAGAAAAGCTAATAAGCATCCTCTATGGTAGTCATTCTAACCAAACTTAGCTCATCTTGAATACTTAGCTTCAACTAATTCATATAATGAGCCACAAATGTAGACAACTAAAAATGGCTAATGCATTTGCATCTTATCATTTCATCATTATCCTTATCATTTCTTCTATCTATAATAATTAAATAATTTTTAAATAATTTAATTAAGCTAACATTTATCCTTTTTCATTCATAATAATTTAATTAATTTTAATTATTTAATTAATTCATCGCTTATCACTTTCCCTCCAACACTAGTCAAATTTAAATTATGTTCGGTCCTCTATAATTAAATAATTTTCAAAAATTTAATTAGCTTACATTCCTTTCTTAAATTATATAAATTAAAATAATTTATTTGAATTAAATATTTTCCACTAAAATAAATATTTATTTATTTCTCCAAATACATCCTTATAAATATAAAAAAATAAAATATTTAATTATTTTAATTTTCTTTGCTTCATCAAAATTCAAATTCAACTCCTACCTTGTCTTGAATTTTCCTATCCATTGATATTTCTAATTAATCTCCACCATTGATCAAATATCAATTAAAAAATATAAATACAAGGCCTTCATTCATTCATATCCCCTAGATTATGATTACTATCAAGAACACTATCAAGCTATCACTATCGAGCACTATCAATAACTATCATTTTCAAGAAAACAAGTTATCATTATCATTATCAAGGATAGGTATCATTTATCTTTGAGTATTTTACCATTATCATTGCATCATATCATCCTTTTTCTTTCATGGTTATTGTTATTTTGAAGAGAAACCCACAATGGAGAAAATCAAGGTCTTTTCTATGATGACTTTGTTTGTTATTCAATTTTTAGCCAATATATTGAGTTAATTGAGTGATTGTTGAAGTTTTAATTTTGTAATTTCATTGCATTGTTACTATTTGTGATTCATATTTTCCTCATCCAAATTTTGGCACGCTTGGTGGGACTCACTTCCCTAATATTATTAATAAGTTATTTTGCAATAAATTTTATTTTTTAAGGTTATAGATGTAGATCTGTGCATATGAGTAGTTTCATCATGCTTTTGAGTTGACTGGCAATGCCTTTGATTAGATCTGGGGTTCTTTTGAGATGAAACATGAAATATTTGATATATATACACATTAAATTTTTGCATTTTTGTTAGATCTACATATTTGAAGAATTAAAAAATGTATCTAATGAATCTTGTCATACATCTAAAAAATCTTGTTGCTTATCTCACCAATTCTACCATGAATTCATGTCCAATTCTACTACACATTTGACAATATTTTTTGTGATGTTGATCAATTTTGTAGTGCATCTGATATGTAACACATTTGAAGAATTTTGTTGAAATTTTGACCTTTGTCACTCTAGATCTCATCAATATTTAGGGTTAAATTAATATTTTAATTTGTTCATTCTATTTCTATAATTTTTTTAATTTCTAACATATAACCTCATATTTGACTTGAATCTAACCCCAAATCTAAGATCTTTTTGATATATTGGCCTTTGTTTGTTGTCAATTTTTATTGGTATAAATTGGGTCATTTGGGATTAAGAGGCTTACTAAGAGTGGACTTGGATCTCTTCATCAAATTATCATCTCAAATTTAGCATTGGATTCCTAGTTCTATCATTCTAGTCCCCTTATCTCTTACATTTTATAAGTGCTCAATAGTTTCATTATTTTCTTTGCTATATGTCAATCTTTCTTGGAATGTCTCGATCACATTGGAAATTGGTTAAAACTAGTCTTTCTTATTTGCATTTGTACTCTAAAATAAAAAAGTTTCTTTTAATCCTAAATATATTCTTACATGTGATGTCCTCTCACCCCTAGTGGTGATCTTTGTTGAAATGCGCAAGATAACTAAGAGGGGGGTGAATCAATTATACCTTAAAAACTTCAAAACCCTCATTAACATTCAGATCTACATTCTTTTTGTGAATGGTGAACCTATACCTACACATTGAACACAAGAGAAAAAACATACAATTAGATCATTATGCAAGTTAGATCAACATTCCCCATTAAATTAGTTTGAAACATTAAGATAGGAAATAAAATGAAGAACAACACAATAAAAGCTAATTAAATCCAATCTAATGAGAAAACTCTCAATTTCATGGACAAATTGGTGCCTTTTTGATGTGGAAAATAGCCCTTTCCAAATCCTTGATGTGATTTGATGATCTTTGATGATGATTTTTGAAACCTTGATGCAATTTTCCAATAACTTTGATAAAACTATGAAACTTGAATGAAAATGGATTAAGTTGTAGATGAAATTGAGTATAGTAAGCTTGGATGGATTGTGGATGATCAATTAAAAAGGAGAGACCCTCTATTTATAGAAGAGAATGAGGGAAAGAGAGGAAAAATGGATGAATGTGGGCCAAAAGACCAACCAATGAGAGAAGGCCACTTGTCCACATGTGATTGGAGGAGGAATGAGCACATTTTGATGAATGTGCAAATAAATGAAGTTAGGTGGAATTTGAAACTATTGAGATGACAAGTTGGAGGGAGAGAAGAATGGATTAAATTCCACTTGGCTCAAGGCAAAGGAAATGCAAGAGATCTTTAATGCCTTGTTGGATGTACTCATCCCTTTTGGAGGGATTTTCAAATTTGAAGAATATTCCCTTTTGATGCCAAGTTGAGAGAAAATGGAGGAATTAAGAAATCAATTAAATTGATTTATTGTGCAAGTTGCAAAATATAGAGGATTTGATGGATTAGGATTAAGATTAATCGTGATTTGATTAAATTAGATGAAGATTAGTTGATTTGACAATTTTGACTTAGATTTTTGGATTTAAATAAATCAAAGTTGAGAGGAATAATGGAATTAGATTTAATCAAATAAAGATTGATGTATTTAATTAAAGGATATTGATGTTAGTTTTAAATCAAATAAAGGTAGATTTATTTAATTTAAAGAGACGACTTTAGAGATTAATTAAATAAAGTGAATTATTTTATTACACGAGAGATTATCAAATTAATTAAATAAAATAATTTATTCAATTAATAGAGGTGGGTGACTTAATCAGATAGATTTGATTTATTTAATTAAGAGAGGAAATTATATGATGTATTTAATCAAATAAATATTATTCAATTAAATTTATTAGTAAAGGGGGTGATTCAGGAAGAAATGATGCTAGTAAGATCAAGATTAGATGGGTAAGATCAATTTGTATATTTTTTGTGTCTACATTTTGCCCCTCTTTAAAGTAATGCAATTATTGTGTTGGTTAAAAGAATAAACTACCAAGATCAAAATTTGACTTGATTTTTTTATTTTTTCAAATGCCCCACTACTACCCCTTTGAGAAGGATTACACTAGTATATTGCCCGCTCTGGAGATCAAATGAAAATTTGGATTTTTGGGCAATCTCGCAAAAAAAGAGGACAAGTTATCTAACGGGTCCAAAAAGGGTTCAGGATGCCAAAAAATGTGCCAAAACGTGAAAAAAATACAAAACTACCCCCGGTCGGGCAAAAACGGGATCAGGGGTCCAAAACCCTAGTTGGACGGCTGAACAAGGTCAAAAAACCCTAATTTCAAAGCTTAAATAGGCCCCAAGGTGTCACTTTCAATTCATTTTCACACTTAGCCTTTGGGATAATTTTTCATTTTGAGCTATGACTACTGATCAAGATGGTGCAATGAGTGCTTCCATGACATGTGTCTAATTGAGTGTGAGTGTACCAATGACCAACCAATGCAAGACCAGTGGTATATGACCCTTATCCACCTTGTTTTTTCATTCTTTGAGCACATTTAATAAGGTTTAAAAGTCAAACAAGGCAAGCGGTGCAATTTAGCGCTACTAGAAGGGAAAAATTGGTGTTGCACGATCTCAAAGAGCATCACATATGAAAATGGCATCACGTAGTTCAGTTTAGAAAATTAGGCTTTAGGGGTCAAAGTCAAGCACATATTGAAACTGCACCGCTACGAGACGATTTAGAATTTTGGGATTAGGATAATGGTTAAACTACGACATGATAGTGTAGTTTGGAAATTTTCAAACTATGCCACAATTGCAAACACTGCTGCATTTGCTATTTTAATTGCAAAACCTAAGGTGGGATATTGATTTTTTTACGAAACTTGATGTCGTGACTTTTCTTGCACATGAGGACCTCAGGATACTACATTCGTAGGAGCATTGGTCCCCAGTTCTTAGTAGATTAGTTGGTGTGCATGAATTTCTCCAAGAGAATCTTGGAGCTATAGGATTGTGGTATGTTGCCTATGCATGTCCTTTTCAGACACATTTGGGCATGATGACTTCCATAGAAGAGAGATGGCACAATGATACATCTTCATTTCACTTGCCCAACAAAGAGGCTGCAGTCACACTAGAGGATGTCTGGTGCATCCTTCAACTACCCATCCATAAAGAGAGAGAGTGATTTATGATGTGGATGTTGGGAGGGATTCCTTCTATGAGGTGATGGGGCTCAACGAGATTATTTTTGCTGAGGGGTAGATAGAGCTTGAGAGGTATAGGGGCACACTACCCACTTTCAGACTGATCGTAGCTGCTATCATTTCAGGGCTTGTGGCACCAGATTGGTGAGGCCCATACTTTATCCCAGGATGGGGACTTGCATGGGAGTGGATGCTCCATAGGAGAGAGTTCTTTGTATGGGGTCCAATGATGTTGGCATCCCCTTACCATGATCTTCATGAGTTCTCTTATCTGGACAATAGGGCCATCGAGGTCGGAGTCACACTCCTTCATGTTTGGGCCTGGGAGCACATTGTAGTGCTCCACCCATAGGTTATAGTGGTTTCTTTGGAGCCAGATGATCCCATTGTTTGGTGGCATGGAGAGGACCTTAACACATTTACACATACAGGGAAAGGTGGAATTGCACATTGGAGGAGAGTTATCGATGAGATGACTATGTTTACATGGAGGCCTTGGCTTGGCATGCCCACATGGTACGATGATGTATGCCGATATTTTTATGTGAGGTAGAATAAACTCATGCAGGGTAGGGAGCATACCATGATAGAGAGGTATCTCCTTGATAGAGCCACTAGGTAGTTTAGGGATACATTGGACCTTCTTGATGAATGGTACGTGACCATCTTTGCACGTACTTTGAGGGAGATAAAATGGGGTAGGCCAGTCCTAGCTGATGAGACAGTTACTTCCTTCAGGAAGCTGGTGGCTAGACTGTGGCCATATGATTAGGGTTAGGGGGATGTAGACAATAACGTATACAACTTAGTTTAGACCACCCCTATGATTGATAGATCCAAGTGTTGCACCGATATGACAGTGGCCCAAAGGTAGGTCAGTAGGTCAAGGGTGGGGGCAGGGAGATAGAGGGGATGGTGATGGAGATGGAGATGGAGGCAGAGGAGGAGGTGAACCACCTCCACATCAGACAAATAAGAGATTTCAATAGACTCCCCTCACAGATCAACAGAGAGATGGGGAGAGGCATGCCCAGTAGGACGCCCAGGTGCTAAGGGATGGGAATCCGTAGAGAGATGCCCTATGGGATTTGTAGTAGTATCCTCCACCACCACCATAGCCAGATCAAAGGGATGCCCTTATACAAAAAGTCCAGGCATAGGTATAGGGTTTGCAAGCTCAAGTGTAGACACTAATCATCGGGAGAGACCAGGCTAGGTCTGAGAGAGATCCAGAGATAGGCTGGAGATGGAAGCTTGAGAGCATGACCTCTACATCTTAGGGTAGGAAAGTTTTGACACGGGTATACCATGATGTAGTTAGAGAGTCAGAGTACTACAACTTGCACTATCGGGAGGTAGTATCAACAGGGGCTCGGGTGCCAGAGTATTCCCAGTAGATAGGGATGAAACAACCTGAGGAATGTGCCAAGAAATAGGTGGGAGAGGGAAACAACCATTAGGGCTAGCTTCTCATTTTTGACAACATTATTTTTTATCTATAGGCTCCATTTTTTATAGCCCTGATTTGTATTATACACTTGATTCATAGACATATTTTGATCTTGATCTTTGTACCATGATAGTCACATTTATATATATGATATGGTTTAATTTGTTTATAAGATGTGTTTATGATGGGCAGATGTATTTACTTTCTTATATGATATGATATGTAGATGTTATGATTCTATCTATTATGAGATACATGCGTTTATTTTATGTGGTGTATGTTCCTATGTGATGTGATGATGTGATGTAATGATAATGTGAATATTTCATGGATGCACATGGTTATGAATGCATTTACTTTTGTATATTTTCTATACACTTTATGATGATGATGTATGGATGCAACATGTTATGATATGCAAATGATTCTCGAAATTACATCTTAATCGATTATTTGATGTACTATGACTATGAAATGTATGTGGTGATATGCAAATATAATATTTTTATTTCTTTTCCTTATGCATTTATGATGGATGATATATGGATGTTATGATGATGCTCATGTGATGCTCTTTTATGTAATGGAATATGAATGTAACGATGTGGGATGATGCATGGTATTTATGATATATGATACGCAATTGTAATATGTATAAATGCAATGATAAAAATGATGTGATATGTAATGCCAATGATTATGAGGTGATGATGTTGTGAGATGATTATGTGATGCAATGTTTATGAAATGATGTTTTATGATATGTGATGATTCCTATTTCATAATGATTCATAGATGAAAATTTTATGATATGAAATAATGTTTTATGATAAGCAATGATTCAAAATTATATGATAATGTGAGATGATCATGATATGGTTTTGCAAATAATTATGTAATGAGATTTAATAATGCCTATGTGGTAATGAATGCAATATGTTCATGCAACATGATTATAATAATGTATGATTAGAGATGACCTAAGATATGCAAATGTTGATATTTTTTTATTTATGAACATGATGCAATAATGGTACAAATGTAGTGACATGAATGTAATAATTTTAAGATGATGTAATGCACATGATTATGATATGTTGATGTGAGATGATTATACGATGCAATGTTTATGAAATGATCCTTTATGATATGTGATGATTCTGAGTTTGTAATGATTCATGGATGAAAATGTTATGATATTAAATAATATTTTGTGATATGCAAATAATATGATAATGTGGGATGATTATGATATGTAAAATGAAATGTAAATGATGATGTGTAATGAGATTATTTTGATGTGATATGAATATGGATATGTAATGATTTATGATGTATAATGATGGTGCATGTGATATGATATGATATTAATGATGATGATGATAATGATATTAGGAATTGGGATTTTAAAAGGGCCATTTACCTTATGTTTGATAATACGCATAGGTATGATGCATCAAAGTATAAAGAACCAGGATGGCATTGTACCTAGTGTGATGGACTTTGACTCGACAATTAGATAGGAGTACTCTTGTTCACACCTAACATACAAAACCTTATTCAGAATGCAGTTCATATATTCTAAACATATCAAACCAAAAACATAAAAAAGCAAGCCTTCCTATGTGGTCACAAGACACCTAAAACACCCTCCCTACAAACCAAACAATGTACTCATGACGAAGTTATATTACAAGAATATCCAACAAATGCAGTAGATAAAAATATAATGATCATTTCCCCATTCCTTTCTCTCTAAATATTTTGTTTAGACATCATCTAGAGGTCATTAGAATGAGCACAAAATAAGATAAGTCAGAAAGACAAGATAAAGTAAACAATCAAGCTAATGTTCTTCATACCACTAGCCAAGACTAAACTACGGTGATGCCTAATGTTGATGTCCATTCTAAGAAGGATGCATCCTAGGAAATGTTGGTATTAGATGATGTGGGATTGATTGGATATAAGCTTTTGATACTTTGAGCTGACTAACTTGCTTACTTATTGACCTAGACTTGAGACTTTAGTGATTGAGCCTTCACTTTTATCTCGCTAGACTTGTTTCAAACCGCTTTACCAAAGGATAAAAATGACGGTTGATTTATTATAAATGAGATTATTTCGGGTGAAAGCGAGATGAAAAGAATGGATTTATTTTCAAATATTTGGATGTTTTTATGTATTTTGAAATGTTTTGAGGCTATTTTTGGGATTTTGATATGTTTAACAAATGTTTAGATTTTTTGTTATTTTTTATTTTTTTTGCTTTTTTTAAAATTTGACTAAGAAAATAACCTAAAGACCTATCCTAGGGGTCTCAAGAGCTGATCAAAAGATTAGCCTTCCCTACATTATACATGCAGAGACTACGTAGTTTGACCGACATAAAATTGATAATTGATGAGATACGAACAAATGGACTCTTAAAGGACTGACCTAAGGTGTCTCAAGGGATGATCAAAGATCAACCTTGCCTACGTTCAAGCTTAGAGACAATGTAGTTTGGTAAGATGACTCCACTGCTTTGATTTTTTAGATTTTTGATATGTTTTGATGTTTTTGGCTTTTTGATTTTCTAATGTTTTTAGATTTTTTTAAGGATTTAATGAATAATTTTGGATTTTTTTATTTTAATACAGATCACAAGAATATACACGAATCTAATTTGATGCAGGTAAAATAATGTGCCCCCAACATGATGTGATAGGCTACTTTGATATAGGGAGAAGAAACTGACCTTAGGAATGTGCCAAGTAGTACTAGGGTGGAATATGATATGAACACAAGACCAAACTATGATACAAACGTGAATGGATGATGGAAGGATATGATGATATGCAATGGAAAAATGAGTGATGTGGGGTCAATCACAATGATCCTAGTGGATGGAGAGTGTTTTATTTATAGAAGGTGTCTATTTTCTAGGTTTTCACCAAGGTACCTTCCCAAAGTGCCACCAAAGTGGTTTTCACTAGAGGACAATTTTTTCTTTACTATCTTTAATCCTTTTTTTAATTTTTGTATATTTTCTTTATTTTTGTATTTTTGGTTTTACCCTTAAAAGATCATACATCATTTTTTTTTGAGATGAGAGTTGTTCATGGGCTCCTCTAGAGGCTCCCCTTCGAGTGTTGATAGCTGGTGTAGACATGGAAAATTTACAATTTGGTTCGACACACTTGATCCTGATTATTAACAACATTTCCTCCTAAATCATACTCTCAGCTTTTCATCATATTTTGTCTCTTAATTTAATAAATCATTATTTATTTGATTAAGTCTTTCTCTTTCTCTGATTAAATTAATCGATTTAATTTAATTAATCTTATATCTCTGTTTAATTAAATAAATCATTTTATTTGATAAAAGTTTCTAAAGTCCTCTTATTAAATTAAATAAATTAAACCTTATTTGATTTAATCTAACATTTTCCCACTTAGTTAAATAAATCAAAATCATTTATTTAATTAATCAATTCTTCTCAATTCTAATTTAAATCAAGTCATTAGTTTAAGTCAAAGTTGTCACATCTTCTAAGACCTCATTAAATTAATCAAAATCTTGATTAAGTTAATCCCCATCTCTAAAATATTCTAGAGAATGCAACTTGCACATGAAAATAGATTTAATTCATTTATTAAATCTCTATTTTCCCTCACATGGCATCAAAAAGGAATATTCCCTCAAATTTGAATTCAAAAAGTCCAAGTGGACTTGTACATCCAACAAGGAATTCACTCCTCTTACATTTCCTTGTGCATTGAGCCAAGTGACATTTATTTCATTCTTTTTTCCCTCTCACATGTCATTTCCTCAATTTCAAATTCCACCTAATTGCATTTATTAGCTTTTTGGCCAAAATGTGCACAACCATCAACCACTCACATCTTGACAAGTGGATATTGGCCATTGGATGTTGAATGATCCCACATTGCTTGTTTTCACTCTCTTTTCCATTTTGGAAATCTATAAATTGGAGGTTTCTCTCCTCATTATCCATCCACAAATTTTGAGTAAACTTACTATACTCAACTTCATCCACAATTTGATGCAAATTTACTCTCTTGACATTGAGAGCCAATTTTGTTTACATCATTTCATATATTAATCATTTTCACAATTCATAGCTAGGTTATGCTCAAATATTATTTGAGAGGCTTGATTAATCTATACATCAACATTGCAATTCAAGGATTGGGAAAGGGCTACTTACTACACAACAAAGTGGCACCAATCCACTATGAGATAAAGGTTTGATCATGTTCTTTACATATGTTTCTGTTTAATTTATTTTCTACTCATAATTTGCATATATGAATATGATTAAGTATTTCATAGGGATGTTAAATTGTTTGATTTAAACTAACTTATGCTAACAACATGAAACTGGTTTAAGTCTCTCTCTCGCAGATTTTTAGCATCCACATTCTGGCGCTAGAAGGAGGGAACTTCTGAATTTGTTTTTTTTATAAATCTTACTTGTATCTTTGTTGCAAGAAGTTTCAGCTCATTCGGTTTGTTTAACTGTTTTATTAACAATAGTTTCTGTTGTTATTTATGGTTTAAAAAAAAACCTTTTGTAGATCATTACATTTATTGGGAAGACAGTTATATACATTTTCATTCCTTTATGTTATTATGTCTGATAAATCTTCCATTTCTTCATAATGTTTGAGAAAATTTTCATAGAACATGAGTCGTGATTTTTTTCTTTTGGCTTAATTGTTCATGTATTTTGAAAGTAGATAATCTAAAAGATAAAATCATAATATGAACAAGCTTTGCTGCAAACTATTTCCCTTATGATTTTCCTTGCAGTTCTCCCATGCAGTGAAGCCGACCATCTCCCGTGTTATCACACCATTCATTCCGTTCAGCCATGCTATAGTGGTCTCAGGCATTTTCCTCATCCTTTACTCCTATCTTTTACCGCCTTACCATGCCAACACTTCTTTCTGCTCTCACTGTCCCCACTACCTTTTACCACTTCACCGCGTCGTCAACCTTCCTTGCTCATGGTACGATGATATCCACTGCCATACCATGACCCACTTCCTCACTAACCACAATCTTGCGGTTTCCACTCGCTCATTCTACTACGTTACCATGGCCTGACCGTCCCCTATTCACTATTGAGTGGTGAACTATCTACTAGTCACTACCGTTGTCCTGCAGTGTATCTCCCTAACTGTTGCGGTAGAGCAGTGTCCACCGCATTACCGCCATCTGAATTTTCCTTACCTACGGTTGAGCGATTAACTGCCTGATCACTATCACCGCATCACCGCGGTCTCCTGCTAGTGGTAGTGAGGTAACCGCCCACCATCTTTGTCATTGTCCTGCGGTCTCCAACTTAAATACCAATGGTAGCACGTAATTGTTTTCACTACCACCGCGTCACTATGATCTTCTACCTTCCCATCTGCAGTATCGCGGTAAACTTGTGACTGCTGCTCCTCGTTGTTACTTCACCATCACCACGGTCTTCTATCCTACTGTCTATAGTATCATGGTAAAGCCACCTGTCTGACTATGCTAGTCATCACCACATGGACTGTCTCAACCAACCGCAGTATGGTGGTAGAGGGTTAATTCATGAAGTAAGACAATGGTATAAGTGAAATTTTTTTGCATTATAAGGGGGTTAAATGATATTTTTATAAGGAGTGGGAATTTTTTTTTAATAACTTATGTTTAATGCATTAATATATGAGATATTTTGTAGATTATCATATTAACTTTTTGTTTCTTTTAAAGGTTGATATTGGAATTGAGAATCAAGCCAAGGAAAAGCAGAATTGGAGAAATTCACAAAAGCATTTTTTAATGCTTATTGGGCTAGATTTTCCATTTGCTTTCAAACCATCTCACATCTCTTTTTTTTGGGGGGGGTTTAAAATTAATCATTTGACTTGATCGTTTTGGTTAAAAATAACCTTAGAAAATTACTAAATTTCAATTTGGGGTTCCAAAAAATTGAACAAGGAAAACTCTCACACTTCAAAGTTGGTGCTTTAAAAAGAACTCATATTTTTATTTGAGGATTAAAATGAACATGTGCATTGATATTTTGTAATCCTTTTTCACAAAGTAATATCATTTAAAAGGCGTATGCACTTCTCTCATGCCTTACGATGATCTTGAGAATCAAAAGTATTTTTTTGATATTAAATTGTCAAAAGAATGACCTCCACACTTCATTTTTGGGTTTAAAATTGAACAAAACATCTTGTGAGCATGAGTAGGATTATTGTGTGTGTTCTCCCTTTGTTTCAAAATAAAGGTTGATCAAACTATGAATATGTTTACTCACTTTTGTTTATCTTAGCGGGCCTACCTTGTGGGAAAAAGTACACACCCAAGGGAATGACCCAACCAGTAACACACTAAGGACAAGTGTATTTCCAACCAGTATATAAAAGTGGGTACTGGAAAAAAATCCAGTATCACATGGTTGGCTCCGATGAGAAGGGTAGTAATGGTCTCTCGTCACATGGGTCAACCTCCACGAATGGAAATTTTGAATTAAAAATCTTGTTTAGGAGGCCAAATCCTTATCTATTTTGTTGGTGCAAAAGGTCATGTCCTTTGAAGTTGCCCCACGTTATACATGCAGTTTTTTTGTAGAGATAAAAATTATTCCATGGAAGATTCATGGGTACTGATGCTTGGCTGACCCGAGAAGTGTGTGCACTGTAAGGGGGAGCCTATGTGGTCAAGCATCTAGTCATCCACACATAATATGCACAACTGGATTCATCCAAGTGGGAACCCAACAAAATATTGTCTCTTCATCCTAGGGTTGTGCATGTGCTTGGAAATGAGAAATACATTGCTTGGTCCTCAAAACAATTGAAAAAAATAAAATCACAAGGAACTCAAAATTTCAAAACCCTTGGAGGAAACCAATATCTTTTGATGAATCTAAGTACTCCTGCTTTCCCTAGGGATCACATCCTTAGAGGTTTCTAAGTGCTTGGGTTTAATCATCATTTGTTTTCACTAAGGCTAAACCTAGGAAACTTTAGCCCTAAATTTCTTGATTTCCACATAATGGACCTTGTGGGATGAAAAGAAAGTGGGACATTAGACATGCAGTTTGAAACATAATCAGAGAATGTACTTTTGGTAAAAATAATTCAGTAAGGAAAGATAAAAGACAAATTGGACCTCACATGTGTTCTCTCAAATGATTTCCCGAAAGTCAAAATCCCAAAACCAAGATTCAAAAGGATTAGTCGAAAAGCTCGAGAACAACATCTTGAAATGCTCCTTGAAGTCAGAGAAAGATTGGTGTACAATTTCTATAAGAAGGGTTCAATAAATAACCCAATTTTCTATGAATTTTATTGTCAATAGAATCCTGAGCTTTTTGAAAGGTTTTATTTCCTCACATAGGAAGTATAGCATGTTCTTCAATACCAAGGTTTTATAAAAAAGATTCATGTCTAGGTCAAAGTCTAAGATCAAAAGTATTTTTCTCACAGATTTTTAGCATCCACTCTCATCCACCTCTCCAATCAAATTTTGTCCCACTAAGCAAACTTTTGAGAAACTTTGGAAAATCATTCATGCTAAACTTAAAGGCTAAATCACCATCACTCTATTTTGGCTTAATACACCTAGCCAAATAGTCACATCCCTTGAACAAATTTACCTTTGGGATAACGCAACTTCCTGCAGTCTAATAGTTCATGATCACCCTAGTTGGCTTAACACACTTAGCCAATTAATCCTCTTGTGTGAGTTTTCCCTAGAATAACACAACTTCCTAAGGTTTACAAGTCACTACCATATTTTTTGACTTAATACACCTAGTCAAATTATCAAAATCAACCCAAGCCCTAAATTTTAGCATAAACCCTAAAAATTTCTTCAAAGTTTTCGCTCATTCACTTCATCCATTTATCTCATCATCATCACCACCCATTTTTATCCTTTTCTTTCCCTAGTTCTTCCATTTTGGGCCTAAATATTAAGATCACAACACAAGAGGAACATGGAAAACATCAATGAAATATCAACTTCCAGTGAGTTAAATCAAGTTACCACCGATGTAAACCTTACGAGATCAAGCAATCCCCCAAGCATCTCTTCTCTACCATCATAAAATCCTCAAGAGGAAAGCTATGAAGAGGACATCACAAACAAAGACTTGGGGATGACACAATCAGAAATGTTGGAAATGGTTCAAAATCCACATAATCATAAAATTGCCAATGCCATGTTTAAATACTTACGCACATTAAAGGAAGGAGGGATCCAAATTCCTTCTAACCTTAACATAGGCACTAGTATGGATAGGCCTCTTACAAACACATCCCCAATGTCCACTCCAGATATCACTCAAGAAACCCCTCAAACCATATCAACAATCACACCAACCTCACCAATTGTGAACAGGGGAAGTGCAATGTTCCACCTTGTAAACAACAAAGAGGTAAGTGTCAGCACCACACCGAAGAACTCTA
>CM021109.1:125277471-125438733 GCA_007115665.2 Sequoiadendron giganteum | reverse complement strand
ATGACCCAAATCCTGACCACCAACACCACCAACTTGTGCATCCCAATGGTTGGCATCATCCCCAATCCACCACCAAAAGCTAACATGGTGAATTCATTCATCACCATGATCCAAGCCATCCAAAAATCCAATCATCAGAGGGTAGAGAAACAAAACCAGCAAGCTACACAAGCCCAACAAGCCACACAAATTGTACAAGTAGCCCAACAAGCACAAGCTCAAGCTCAAGCCCAACACCAATCCCAATAGGTGCAAGCACAATACCAAGCACAACTTCAAGCAATCCATCAACAAGCATACCAAAAAGCCCTGTAAGATTTTTAGGCACAACAACTCGCCCAATAACAAAATTTGTTGGCTCAACAGCAGCTCACCCAATAACAGACTTCGTTGGCTCAACAACAGCTCGCCCAATAACAAAATTTGTTGGCTTAACAACAGCTCGCCAAACAACAAGCTTTGTTGGTGCAATAGCATCTCGAGCAACAACAAGCCTTGTTGGCACAACAACAACTCGATACACTTAGCCAATTCATCCTCTTGTGTGAGTTTTCCCTAGAATATCACTCAATGTCCACTCTAGATATCACTCAAGAAACCCCTCAAACCATATCAACAATGACACCAACCTCACCAATTGTGAATATGGGAAGTGCAATGTTCCACCTTGTAAACAACAAAGAGGTAAGTGTCAACACCACACTAAAGAACTCTATTCTAGTGAATCCATCACACCCATACATTTCACTCACCTTTCATAATCATGAAGATTCATCCTCGTTCCATGTAACATTGGCCTATCCATTAGACATACAAACTTTTCTATCACAAGAAGAAGGTGGTTTGTTTGGAACATCAAGAGTCACTGAGCCATTCTCATCATCACTCTTCCAAGGGAACATACCATCATTCCCTCCATTACCACTCACATCCCTATAACCCTTTGGGTTGGGTCTTCCCCCTACCCCTCACCAATTTCTCAAATCAAGGAAATCCGAGCATCACATTGAATCCTCTCCTTTTGCCAGAAGCATCACAACAACAAGTGGAAACCACTAAAGCCACCATGGTCAATACATCGATTAGTCCTCAAATCTCTCAAAGAATTCCTTCTCAAGGACCGAGCATATCAACCACACCTCCAACGACCCAAATACTAACCACCAACACCACCAACTCGTGCATCATAATGGTTGGCATCATCCCCAATCCACCACAAAAAGCTAACATGGTGAATTCATTCATCACCATGATCCAAGCCATCCAAAAAGCTAATCATCAGAGGGTACATAAACAAAACCAACAAGCTACACAAGCCCAAAAAGTTGTACAAGCAGCTCAGGCAGCCCAACAAGCACAAGCTCAATCTCAAGCCCAGTACCAATCCCAACAGGCACAAGCACAATACCAAGCACAACTTGAAGCAATCCATTGACAAGCATACCAACAAGCCCTACAATATTTTTAGGCACAACAACTCACCCAATAACAGAATTTTTTGGCTCAACATCAGCTCACCCAATGATAGACTTCATTGGCTCAACAACAACTCGCCCAATAACAAACTTCGTTGGCTCAACAATAGCTCGCCCAACAACAAGCTTTGTTGGCGCAATAGCATCTCGAGCAACAACAAGCCTTGTTGGTGCAACAATAACTCGACCAACAACAAGCCTCATTGGTGCAACAACAACTCGACCAATAACAAGACTCATTGGCACAATAGAATCTCAACCAACAACAAGCCTCATTGGCACAACACCAGCAAAGATCAACAACAAGCATTGTTGATACAAATGCAGGCATATCAACAGGCCTTGAATGCACAATAGAGCTTGCAAAAAACTCCCACCAGTACCCCACCCAACAATCAAACACCCCAAACACCTCAAAACACATTCATTCCACCTCCCGATCCACCAACGATGTCACAAGACAAATCAACCTGCTCTCGCAGCAAGTGTTGGACCTCCAATCAAGAAAAACAACCAGAACATCGAACAACTTGTGTCCCTATCCATTCAAAAAATATCTCACAATGGTACCATTCCCAAAGGGATTTGAAATCCCCAAATTTGATAAGTACAATGGAATGGGAAACCCTAAAAATCACATCAGAGAATTTTAGGTTCATTGCATGGAGGTTGCATTAAATCACACATATCTAATGTGATTTTTCCCTCAAAGTCTGACTGGTCTTGCCATAGAATGGTTTTCTCGCCTACCGATAGGCATTACAACATTCTAGAAAATTGTGGAAACATTCCTTAAAAATCATGCCTTGAACATGGGTGCAAATGTTAGTTTGGAAGAACTATTGACACTTAAACAAAGGAAAGGAGAGATATTCACATCCTTCTTGCAAATATGGCGATCCAAGGCCAATCAAAGCAAGTGGACCATGCTGAAGAGAAACAATTTTTCACAATCATATCTAATCTAGATGAAAACTTGGTGTTCTACTTAAAAATGCAATACATCACATCATACGATCAATTAATCCCAAAGGCACTCAACATCGAAAGAGCCCTTACTACGCGAGGAGGCGCATCAACATTCAATCCACCATAGGATAACCACCTATCCAACAATTATAATGATAAACCTCAAACATGGTTGAGGAATAAAAATATAAAAAATGACGGTGTGGTCGATGCTAAAGTGGTAATCAGTCCCCCTAAGCAGAACATCTAGACCCATCATCAACCAAAAAATCATAATCGCAATAATGTGCAAACTAATGCAATAGTAGAACAACAACAACCAATTCCTAGAAATCAAATCAACAACTTGAACAATCAAGGAGGACCACCTCCCCGAGGCAAATATCCTCCCAAGCGAAAGTTCACGACTCTTGGAGAATCCATCGAATCCATAATGAAGAAGTTGGTCAAGGAAAACCTTATCAAAGTCTCCAACTCTGAGCAATATGTGGAACCCATGACCAAACCACCATGGTACAAAGTAAACCTCCTTTGTGACTTTCACAAGATCAAGGGACATACCACCACAAATTGCATGAGTCGAAGAATATCATCCAAGACCTCATCAAAGACAAGATCATCAATGTCGAGCAACCAACTGGTAATCAAGATCTGAAAATACACACAGATTCGATGTTGAACCACAATCAAGGAAATAGCTAGGAGAACAACAATCATCCATTCCATCACATTTCATTAATCATCCATCCACCCATTCGCTCGCATCCATACCATAGCTTGAGCTTAAGACCATATCATATTCCACCGTAGTACTACTTGGCATATTCCTAAGGTTAGTTTGTCTTGCCTTTATCGAAGTAGTCTATCACTTAAAATTTGGGGGCATGCCCTTGAAATTGGCAGTGGATTGAATTTGTGTATATCTTTTGTGCTCTTCCCAAATTCATCAAAAAATCCAAAATAATGTCAAAATATCAAAAAATCTTCAATTTTTTTATCATTGAGTCTTGTCAGTCTTTCACCTTGTCTGGACAACATCGTCTTTGAGCTTGACATAGGAAATTTTGATCTTTGATCATCCCTCAAGAAATCTTAGGTCAATCCTTAGGTGTCCGTGGCATTGGAAATCCATTTGCCCATGTTTTTCACATTTGGGTCAATCCTTAGGCATTCGTCACAATAAAATGGCAATATTTTTCCCATTTTATCATCATCAGGTCAATCATCAGCTTCACCCTTTGGTGAGTCAGTTAGAAGAAATGTTAGTAGGTTCCAAAATGAACACCTAAATTGTCAAAGTATTAAGCCTAAGTCAGTAAGCAAGCAAGCTAGTCAAATCAGAGTATCAATAGCTTATCACCCAATTAGTCTGATCAAAACCCTGATCACTACATGTCCTAGGATGAATCCTTCCTACACTGGACATAAGCATCAGGTATCCCATAGTAGTTTAGCCTTGGATAGCCATATG
The DNA here is from genome assembly GCA_007115665.2 of Sequoiadendron giganteum. Lineage (NCBI taxonomy): Eukaryota > Viridiplantae > Streptophyta > Pinopsida > Cupressales > Cupressaceae > Sequoiadendron > Sequoiadendron giganteum. The sequence goes on along the minus strand of CM021109.1, from coordinate 125,434,818 downwards.
AAGAAAATTTCCTTGTTTGTCTACTTTTTCTTGGTGTTTGTTGACTTATATTATTTTGCGTTCATTCCAAGGACCTCTCGATGATGCCTAAACAAAATAGGTCTAGAGAGAAAGGAATGGGGAAAATATCATTATCTTTTTTATCTGTTGTGCTAGTTGGATACTCTTGTAAAATAACTTGGCGAATAATTACTTTGTTAAGGTTCGTCCTAGCAAGGTTTTCGTATGTCAAGTGTGAACAAGAATACTCTTATCTGATTATCAAGTCAAAATCCACCAAACTAGGTACAATTCCATCTTGGTCCTTTATACCTTGATGAATCTTATTTACGTGTTTTATCAAACATAAAGTAATTAACCCTTTGAAAATCCCAACTCTTGGTAAGCAAATCATCATCATCATCATCATAACGTACGCTTGTTTGATTCTCCTTCCATCCATCTTATTCTTCTTATTCCTCTATCTTTACTAACATTTCTATCTAAAATCGGTGTGCCGCATCAAAACATACACGAGACCACCCACGGTCGATGACTGTTTATACATCATCAGAATTGTTTACATCAAAGAATTATCTTTGAATAGAACCACTCCTCTCACATTTAATTGCAATATCGATCGAAAAATTAGCATTTCCGCTCAATCTCTTGAGTGGACAATATACTAGCAATATCCTTCCACTGGGGCATTCAAAAAAATCAAGAAATTTTTGACGTTGATCATAACAGTTTATTCTTTGAATCAATGCAACAAGTACATTGCTTCAAAGAGGGCGAAAATGTAAACATGGAAAATGTACAATTCGGTTCGACACACTTGATCCTAATTATTAACAACATTTCCTCCTGAATCATACTCTTAGTTTTTCATTATATTCTATCTCTTAATTTAATAAATCATTCTTTATTTGATTAAGTTTTTCTCCTCTAATTAAATTAATCAATTTAATTTAATTAATCGTATGTCTTTGTTTAATTAAATAAATCATTTTATTTGATTAAAGTTTTTAAATTCCTCTTATTAAATTAAATAAATTAAACCTTATTTGATTTAATCTAACATTTTCCCACTTAGTTAAATAAATCAAAATCATTTATTTAATTAATCAATTCTTCTCAATTTTGATTTAAATCAATTAATCAATTTAAGTCAAAGTTGTTACATCTTCTAAACCCTCATTAAATTAATCAAAATATTGATTAAGTTAATCCCTATCACTAAAATATTCTAGAGAATACAACTTGCACATGAAAATAGATTTAATTCACTTAATAAATCTCTAATTTCCCTCACATGGCATCAAAAGGGAATATTTCCTCAAATTTGAGTTCAAAAAGTCTAAGTGGACTTGTACATCCAACAAGGCATTCACTCCTCTTACATGTCCTTGTACATTGAGCCAAGTGGCATTTATTTCATTCATTTTTCCCTCTCACATGTCATTTCCTGAATTTCAAATTCCACCTAATTGCATTTATTGGCACTTTGGCCAAAATGTGCACAACCATCAACTATTCACATCTTGAAATGTGGCACTTGGCCATTGGATGTTGAATGATCCCACATTGTTTTTTTTCACTCTCTTTTCCATTTTGGAAATATATAAATTGGAGGTTTATCTCCTCATTATCCATCCACAAATTTTGAGTAAACTTACTATACTCAACTTCATCCACAATTTGATGCAAAGTTATTCTCTTGACATTGAGAGCCAATTTTGTGCACATCATTTCATATATTAATAATTTTCAAAATTCATAACTAGGTTATGCTCAAATCTTATTTGAAAGGCTTGGTTAATCTATACATCAACATTGTAATTCAAGGATTTGGAAATGGTTGCTTACTACACAACAAAGTGGCACCAATCCACTATGAGATAAAGGTTTGATCATGTTCTTTACATATGTTTTTGTTTAATTTGTTTTCTACTCATTATTTTCATATATGAACATGATTAAGTATTTCATAGGGATGTTAAATTTTCTGATTTAAGCTGACTTATGCTAACAACATGAAACTAGTTTAAGTCTCTCTCTCTCTCACAGATTTTTAGCGTCCACATTCTGGTGCTAGAAGGAGGGCACTTCTGAATTTGGTTTTTTTATAAATCTTACTTGTATCTCTATATATAACTGTATATAATTGTCTTCCTTGGGGATAATATGAAGTAGAAAAGCGATTTTGGATATTGAATTTTTGGCATAGGTCGTGAGCATCATGATTTTTGAAAGGTGTCCCATTAATTGAGATAATGGCTTTAGGGACACTATATCAGAAAATAAGGTAGTTCAGGATGAACTTGGATATTTGATTTCCTATAATGTAGGTCATCGGAATGGTTTTGACCCACTTCGTGAAGCACTTTGTGGCAGTGATGATAAATTTATGGCAATTGGATTAGGTGGGGGTGATTTTACCAACGAGATCAAACCCCCACTATGAAAAGGGCCAAGGTGTTATAATTGGGTTGAGCTCCTGAGCTGGTGCATGGATGAGGTCCCCATTCTGGTGACACTACAAATACCTTTTGACATACTCAAGTGCTTCTCTTTCCATTGTAAGCCAATAGTATCCTGTCATTAGTTGTTTCTTGGCGAAATTCATACCGCTCGAGTGTGAACCACAAATGTCGTTATGTACTTCGGTTAACACATTCAAGGCTTCCTCGGTGTTTAGGCAACATAAAAGGGTCCCTTTGATGCTCCTACGGTACAAGGTATCTCTTAGGATGATAAAAGAAGATGAATTTTTGACAAAGGCTCTTTTGAGATTTGGGGTTATGTCGATGAGAAGGATTCCTATTCTCAGGTAGGTGTAAATATCATGGTACCAAGGATCACCCAGACCAATGATTTCACACACAAATTTAGACTCTGGTACCTCGAATGCTAGTACAAGAAGCTATTCTATGAGGAATTATTGTTTTGGGACGTTGTGCAGGATCTCTAGGAGTGATCTGATTGTAGCCTTTGCATCCGTTGCTTTTTTATTTTCTCTAGGTAGATGTTAAAATGTGATATCAATGAAGGACTCTTTAAGGCTTTCCACTAAATTTTTGTATGGAGTAAGTTTATCATCCTTTGTTTGATATTCATTTTTTGACTAGTTTATTACAAGTTGTGAGTCTTTTTAGACCTTAAGTGCCATGATATGTCATTGTACAATAATCCTCAGCCCTATGAAAAGAGCCTCATATTTCATGATGGTATTTGTTTATGGGAATGACAACTTGTATGATTTGGGTATGTAGTCCCCTTGGGGAGTGATGAAGAATATTCTCACTCCTAACCCATGTTGTGTGTAGGATCCATCAAAATACATCTTCCAATGATCTTCAACACTGAGGTTGAAGATTGATTCATCGAGGAACTTTGAAACAAGTGGATTGTCTGCATAAATTGGTGCTTCTGCCAGTTGATCTGCAATTACTTATCCTTTGATAACCTTGCATTGTACATATTCAATTTCATGCTCTTTTAGGATCATAACCATCTTAGCCATTCATCCTATGAGAGTTTCTTTGGAAAGTAGGTATTTAAGTGGGTCTATTTTTGCAATGAGCTTGATTTGATGTGCTAGAATGTAATGTTTGAGTTTTTGTGCTACAAACATGACTACTAGATAGGATTTCTTAATGGGTTTGTAGTCCAACTCATATCCCACCATGGTCCTACTGATGTAGTAGATAGCCCTTTCCTTCTCGGTTTCAACATGTTGGGATAAGATAGTGCCAAGGGCTACCACTATTGGTGATATGTATAAGATCAAGGGTTTTCCTATAATAGATGGCATAAGGACTAGTGGTGTGATAAAATACTCCTTGATCTTGTTGAACGATTGGTCACATTTCTCATCCCATTTGTATGCTACACCCTTGTGGAGTAGATGAGAATATGGGATTTCCTTGTTTGATAGTTGTGTTATGAATTGGCGGATGGACTGAAGTCTTCCCTGTAGGCCTCTTAGTTGCTTCAATGTCCTGGGTGTCTCCATCTCAAGGATGGATTTTAATTTGGTAGGGCTGACCTCAATTCCTCTCATTGATACAATGTACCCTAGGAGCTTACCTGATTGTACTCTAAAGACACACTTATTTGGATTAAGTCAGATTTTCTACTTTTCCAATCTATAAAAAATGGAGCTTAGGGCTGATATGTGGTCCCATAATTTCTTTGATTTGGCCAATATGTCATCCAAATAATCTTCCATAGTCTTATGAATCATTTCATGAAAGATTAAATTCATGGCCCTATGGTAGGTTGCTCCTGTATTCTTCAACCTGAATGGTATCATATTCCAAAAATACATCCCCCATGGACAAGTGAATGTTGTCTTGTTTTGGTCTTCTTTAGCTATCATTATTTTATTGTATCTTGAGAATCTGTCCATTAATGATAGAATCTCATGTCTTTCCATCATTTCCATGATCATGTCAATGTTTTGAAAATGGAAATTCATCCTTTGGACATGCCTTGTTGAAGTATTTGAAGTTTGTGTAGATGTGGATGCCCCCATTTCATTTTAAAACTGGTACAAGGTTTGAGACCCACTCTAGATAGTCAATCGGTTGTATGAAACCTACATCTAGGAGCTTTTGTTACTCCAGTTTGACCAGAAATGCTATCTAAGGATGCATTTTTCTCATCTTTTGCCTCACAAGCTTTGCTTCGGGATATATTGCTAGGTGATGAACTACAACCTCTAGACCAAGCCCAGGCATGTCGGCATAAGTCCATGCAAATTTTACGTTTCTTTCTTTTAGGAATGCAACTAGGATTTCCTATTCTTCTAAGAGAAGTGACTCAACATAAAATGTTATGTGTGGTAGTTCCTTAATTCCTAGATTAATTGGATTGCATTGTTCTGCCAGGACCGCTGACTCTTCTTAATGAAGGGAACTAAGAGAGAGATTGAATCCTTCATCCTTTGATGACTTAGAGAGGTTTTCACCATTGGATGCTTCTTTTATTTTTACTATTTTTGGGTCAGAGAGTGCCACAGTGTGGTTTTCACTCAAAGACATTGAGATTAATCTCAATTTCTCACTTTTGCGATTGAAGGATTCAGTCGTTTCCCTATAGTAGGATTGTGTATCTAGTATGATGTCGAACCCAACTTTATGATCTTCATATGGTACCATATCCCACAATCCCATGAATTCTGAGAGAGCCTCATCATTTTTGAATGTGTCCAGAATTGGTGGTCCTCATTGGTTATAATTGATGAGTTGGGGATAGAATAGATTTATTTCATGGGCTTGATGGTATGAATCAAAAGATAGGGTGTTGATCATGAATAGAGAGGAATCTTTGAAAAGAATAGGTAGGTCGGTCATGGGATCCTCATCACTACTACACAAATCGGTTATGTCAAAAGTAAAGTTATCTAAGGGTAGACCTATAAATATTGGTAGTTGAATGGTGGTTGTCGATAGTTGAGGGGGAGTCTTGACTACTTTAATGAGAGGAATTCTACCATGTATGGTTACACTTGGAGGGGTATATCTAAGGCCAATATTTTTCATGCGGTTTGCAACAATGATAGGTTCAAATCGACCATTGCTATTTTTTCCAAGACTTTAATTTCTGTTATAGCCCATGCCTAATATTAATTGAAGTCCTTTGTTGGCATCATCCATAGGAAGGGCTGGTAAAGGTCTTACATCTTGATAGAGGAGACTAGATATCTCTCTCTTGTACACCACTTCTTGACCTAGATCCCCCAACTTCTGAATTGAGAGGGATCCACTCTAAAGGTTTGAGCTATTATATTGGAGGGTTGCGACTATCCATGGGATCTAGGCGATTGAGGTAAATTCCCTACCACAAAGGCTCCTTTCTTCATTTTCTATTCCCCACACCCATTGTCTTGGATTATAAGCTTGATTTCAGATATGTCAGAAATGGCAGGTGTATTTGTCCCAAAAGTTGAGGCTATGTTGGTTGGGTCTATACATGGAGTTCAGGGGCCTTCATCGTTCTTTAGGACTTGGGATATTTTATAGTATTTTGCTTCCAAGTTTTTGCAATAGGCAAAAGGCTTAGGATCACTATAGATCTTGACCTCTTGATTTTGGTATGAAAACTTGACACATTGATGGAAGGTTGATGCAACTGTTTGCATCCCATGGATCCCTAGACACCCTAGGAGGATATTATAAGGTAGATCAAGGTCAAAAAATTGACATGTGGCTTCCATAATGGCTTATCCTACCTGAATAGGGAGTTGGATAGTGCCTTGAGACACTCTTTCTTTATTTTTATAAGCCTTGATTATGATACGCTTGCCTTTTTCAATGGAATCCTTAGAGAATCCCAGATTATTTATGAGCTTGAGAGAACAGATGTTGAGACCTACACCCCCATCCACCAAGACCATTTTAACCTTATTTTTATGAACCAGGACCTCAAGGTGGAGTACACGATTATGAGATGGTTGGGTAGGGAGATATTGATTAGAGAATGTGAAGAGATTTGGGGTGGTAATGTTTGCGACCATAGCTTGGAATTGTTTCGTATCAAAATTGGCAGAGACAATAGATGAAGCCAATGCCTCCTCAAAGATTTCTCCATGGATGGATGAAATCTTTAGTAACTTCACGATGGATATTTGAGAAGGATTTCTTTTCAACTGGTCCAAGACATTGTAGCCATTAGGAGCGGATTTAAGATTTGAGGTGGATGCCCTAGGTGGCTGTGATGACCCAATAATGGTGACTTTTCTGCTACATGTGGTGACTCCATAATCAACTTTAGCTCACTTGATGCTAACAAAAATGACTCATTCATCTAGGGATGCAACAATTTGATCGTACATGTGGTTCACATTGGCATATTTTTTTTCCCTTTTTTTATTTCATTGGTTATGGTCCAACATCAGGTTTGTGTAGATATTAAGATCTTGATTTCCTACTAGTTGCTCCACATTTATGATCTTATCATCGATGAGGTCTTGGATTATATTTTTTAGCTTCATGCAATTGTATGTTGTGTGCCCCTTTATTTTATGATAATCACAAAGGTGATTTTCATTGTACCATGGTGGTTTCACTTGGGGCTCTTGATAATTCTCATAGGTGGGGATTTTGACAAGATTCTTATTTACCAATTTCTTCATGATGGATTTGATTGGTTTCCCAAGGGTTGTGAACTTCCTCTTGGGGGGATATTTGTTTTGTGGAGGTGTCCCTCCTTGATTATTCAGATTGTTGATTTGATTATTGGGTGGTTGTTGTGATACCAAATTGGTTTGTGTGTTGTTGCGATTGTTGTTCTACAATTGTTGATATGTTTGTGTGTTCTATTTCATATCAATGATTATGACCTTAGCATCAACCACTCCATCATTAGTGACATTCTTGTTTTTCACCCACGTGTGAGGTTTTTCATTATAGATGGTGGAAGGGTGATTATCTTGATGTTCTAGATATGTGAGTGTACCCCCTTGTGCAATAAGGGTGTGTTCGATGTTGAGCACCTTGGGGATCAATTGGTCATAAGTGGTGATGCACTACATGTTTAGATGGAATTCCAAGGTTTTATCAAGATTCGAAATGATGGTGAAATTTTTTTTCTCTTCCGGCATGGCCCACTTGCTCCTATTGGCCTTGGATCATCATTATTGTAGGAAGGAAGCAAATTATTCCCCCTTACCTTGTTTGAGCACATATAATTCCTCTAGACTAACATCCATGCCAATTTTGAATGCATAGTTCTTTATGAATGCATCTATAATCTCTTGGAATGTCTTGATGTTGGTAGGCAAGTGAGAGAACCACTCTATGGCAAGTTCAACCAAGATTTGAAGAAATGGCCTCATTAGATATGTATCGTTATATGCGACTTCCATACAATATACTTGGAATTACCTATTGTGATCCTCAGGGTTTCCCAACCCGTGATATTTGTCAGATTTAGGGATTCAAAACCCTTTGGTAATGGTACCATTGAAAGGCTCCTGTCGAAAGGATAAGAACATAAATTTCTTGGTTTCCTTGTTGTTTTCCTTGATTGGAGATTGATCATTTTTTGTGAGAGAAATTTGATTTGTGTTATCAGATCTTCTTGTAGATCAGGAGGTGGAGTGAATGTTTTTTGAGGTGGTTGAGGTGTTTGAGTGACAGGTGAAGTGTGGGTGGGAGTTTTCTGCAAGCTATGTTGTGCGAGTAAGGCTTGTTGATATGCCTGCATTTGCTATTGTGCCAATAACACTTGTTGTTGGTCTTCTTGTTGTTGTGCCAACAAAGCTTGTTGTTGGGCATTCTGTTGAGATACCTATTGTTGCACTTGATACTATTGTAGGGCTTGTTTATATGCTTGTTTTTGACTTGCTTCAAATTGTGCTTGATATTGGGCTTTAGCTTGAGCTTGTGCTTGTTGGGCTACTTGTGCAGCCTAGGTAGCTTGTGTGGCTTGAGTGGCTTCAGATTCTTGTGCTACTTGTGTAGCTTGGGTGGCTTGTTGTTCTTGTAGTAAAGCTGGGGCTCCGAAAAATTATTGTGCTTGTGATTATTGGGCAGCTAGTTGTGCAACTTTTTGATTTTCTATTTTCTGAAGTGCCTTTTGATAGGAGGTCAGTTGAGCTTCTTGCAACACAATGCTAAATGAGTTTGTCATGTTGGGCTTTGATAGTGGTAGTGGTGGATTTAGAATAGTGTTGGTTGTTGTGATGAGAGGGACTATGGTATTGATAATTGGGGTTTGGGTAGTGGATGGTGTGATTGATACGCTTGGTCCTTGGGATACCATGGTGGATGATGTGTTGATTACTTGGGTTTATTGAATGGTTTCCACCTATTGTTGTGATATCGATGGCAAGACAAGAGGATTTGGTATGATGTTTTGATTTATTATGGTGGGTTGCTTGGATTTTGTTGATTGATGGTAGGTATAGAGGGAAGACTTGACCCAAGGGGTGATGTGGATGTTAATGGTAAAGGTTGAAATGGTGTAAATATAGATGGTGCATTCCATTGAAGAGATGATAATGATGATGAGGGATCAAAAACTCCCCCTGCTCCAAAAAAACCACCTTCTCCATGTGAGGTCATGGGGAGAGAAGTTTGCATGTTGACAGGATAAACTAGTGTTGCATGAAAAGAGGATGAATGGGTAGGATCATGAAATGCACGAAAAATGTATGGGTGCAATGGATTCAATGGGATGGACTAGCCCAATAGGGTGTTTGTATCCAAATCTTGGTTATTCACAAGGGGATGTGCTTAAAGTGCATGAAGCAATGAGATTCGCTTGTTGACAATTGGTTGAGTTGTACAAATGGATGATGTGATTTGTGAAATTCTTTGAGTGATGCTTTGATATGGAGGTATGGGTGGGATTGGGGGCATGATACCAATAGGTTTCTCCACAAGGGTTCTTACATCATAATCAGAAGGGAGTTTAGCACCTTCCTTTGCTAATTCAGGCATGTATTGGGAAGGATTTAGCCTCATAATGGCATTGATAGTTCTATGAGTTTTAGGATTTCATACCATTTCAAGGATTTCATCTTGTGTCATCTCCAATATATTGTTGGTGATGTCCTCCACTTGACCTTCCTCTTGAGGATTTTGTGATGATAGAGGAAGATTTATTAGGGGATTTCTTGACCCAATGAGATTCATTTTAGGAGCAGTTTGTCTTAGGTCACTTGAAGTTGATGTTTCTTTGTTGATTTCCATGTTCTTCTTGTGTTGTGATCTAGTTTGTACCATAAAGTAGGGATCAATTTTCAAGAATGTGTGAAACGAATCTCTAATTATTTAGATTGATCAAAATTTAGGCACAAAAAGAGAAGAACTAGGATGATTAAGGATCAAAGTGTGATGATGTGAATGATTGAAATTTTAAAGAGATATTTGAAGGAGATACTAGACTTTAGGACTTGATTTGATTTGATTTGGTTTGATTTGATTTGATTTTTACCTTGGCCTGATTGAATTTTGATTTGAATAGTGAACTCATAAACTCTAAGAGATTGGATGCTGTCCTAGAGAAAAACTTGTACACAAGATGATAATTTGGCTAAGTGTGTAAGGAAGGATTCATCTATACACCCCTAGTCAAACAAGATGATTTTGATTTGATTTGCCCCTTTTTTTTGGATAATGAACATATAAACCTCAAGAAGCTGGATGTTATCAAGAGGTAAACTTGTTTAGAAGAATTGATAATTTTATTAAATATGTGGAGAAGGATTCATCTTCACACATCTAACCAAACAAGATGATTTTGGATTTTTCAAAAGTCTAGCATGAATTATTTTTTCAAGATTTCCAAGAGTTTTTGATGAGATGATTTTTATTTTAATGTTTGAGGGATGGATGAGAATGATGAATTTGATCCTAGATTAGACCTAGATAAAACTCCTTTCTAGAAGACCTTGGTATTGAAGAACATGCTTGGTACTCCCTATGTGAGAAAATAAAACTTTTGAAAGAGGCTTGAATTTGGTTGACAATAAAACTCGTACAAATTTGGATTGTTCTTTGACGCACGTTTGTAAAAGTTGAAAGTCAATATTTCTCTAAATTCGTAAAGCATAGACAAACATTTCTTGTGATATTTTTTACTAAGACCTTTGGATTTCGGTTTTCAAATTTTAATTTTTTGGGAAATAATTTGGAAGAACACATGTGTGGGTTTCAGTTGTTTCTTAACTTTTCTTAATGAATTCCTTTTACCACAAACAATTCCTATTTAAATTTTCAAACTAGACGTCTAATGTCCTAACTTCTTCTCATCCCACAAAGTCCATTATGTGAGAAACAAGGAAATTAAGGCAAAATTTTCCTAATGTTGAATTTAGTGAGAACAAATTATGATATAAATCCAAATACTTAGAAGCCTCTGAGGATGGAAGCCCTAGGGCAAGCAAGAGCACTTGGATTTGTCAAAGGTATTTTTTCCCCTTAAAAGGGTTTGAAATTTTGAAGATTTCATCAATGTTGTTTTTAAATCATTTTAGATCCAAGAAAAGTATTTTAATTCCAAAGTGATGCACAACCCTAGGATAAAATGAGGCAATATTTATTGAGTTCCCACTAGGATAAATCTATCTACGCTTACTCTTATTAGATGATTAGACGCTTGAACACATAGACTCCCCCTTATAGTGCACTCACTTTTTGGGTTACCCAAGCATCAATACCCATGATACTCCCATGGAATAATTCTCATCTCTACCAAGAGCCATAAAAATGTGGGATTTCCTTAGAACAATCATTCTTGCATCAAAAAATAGATAGGGATTTTGGTTTTTACACAATTTTGGCTCTTAATGAAGGCACCTGTTCAGAAAGCCACACGAGAGGCAAGATCAACTCATACAAAGAGTATCACCTGCTTGTCTGTAGGAGTTTCTGGAATGATGAGATTTCCTCAACATTCAAATTTATATATCGGTTAGAAGCTTGGAATTTAGCTCGTTACCAGTTTGAGTTGTTCCCTTGGGGTGAGTAATTTTTCCCACCAAGGAAGACTATCTAAGGGTGAAAAATAGTGAAGGAGTGTATTTGTAGTTTGACAACCTAACACATTTAGGTGGGATCACACACAATACCTTTTCTTCACACTCACAAATTTTGTTCAATTTTAAGAATCCAAATCGAAGTGTAGAGGTAATCACTCATACAACCTAATATCACAAAAATAAATTTGGTTCTCAAGATCACAATGAAGTGCGAGAGAGGTACACATGTCTTTTTAATGATATTAATTTGGATAAGGGATTAAAAAATAAAGAGTACACATGTTCATTTTAACCACAAAGAAATGATATGAATTCCTTTTAAGCACCAATTTTGAAGTCTGAGAGTTTTTTGTTCATTTATTAAGTCCCAAAAAAAATCTAGTGAGTTTTCCTATGATTCTTTTTAACCCTTTGTTTTGTTCTTTTTAAGCCCAAATGAAATTTAGTAAGTCCTAAAAGCAAGAATATTGTAAATCCTTAGAAGATGGATTGTAATTTCTCCCTAAAGTTTTTAAAAACACTTGATACAATGAGATAATGATAACATAGGGAATTATTGGTCTTCGTTTCCTTAATTCACTTTGATCAAGTCAACTTGCAAGAACTAGTTAATATTACAAAATAGAGACTAGAAAAAATAGTTATAAGTCAAAAATAACCAAAATGAAAAAAGCACGTGTTCAAAGTAAACTGAAATCTTACTTTTACCCAACTCCAGCGATGCAATCCGTGGGTGCAACATAGTTTGAGAAGGTCAACATCACAATATAGCATCGTTGATGACTGAGAGTAGCACTCTGCACAAAAACAGTGATCATGATTGCGGTGTTGTTTTGAAAGCGGTGCAATTTAGAATTTGGAAAACGAACGATGTGGTTTAAAATTCATTTTTTTGGGGTGGGAAGACTCCAATGGCGAAGTTTGGAGTTTTTAGTGGCATGATATTTCACCACTAGAGTGATAGCATTGGAGTTTCTTGTAGACACAAAAAATTCAAAAAACAACAAAATTTCTCCAGATCCATGCTCCTTCTAGTGCTAAAATGTGAATGATGAACCTATACTTGCAAAAACACAAGAGAAAAAACACAAAATTAGATCATTATGCAAGTTGGATCAACATTCCCATGAAATTAGCTTGAAAAGTTAAGATAGGAAATAAAATGAAGAACAATGCAATAAAAGGTAATTAAATCCTATCTAATGAGAAAACTCTCAATCCCATGGGGGAATTGGTGCCATTTTGATGTGGAAAATGGCCCTTTCCCAACTCCTTGATGTGAATTGATGATGTTTGATGATGATTTTTGGTTCCTTAATGCAATTTTCTAATAAATTTGATAGAACTATGAAACTTGAATGAAAATGGATGAAGTTGTAGATGAAATTGAGTATAGTAAGCTTGCATGGATTATGGATGATAAATTCAATAGGAGAGGCCCTCTATTTATAGAAGATAATGAGAGAAAGAGATACAAAATGGATGAATGTGGAACAAAATACCAACCAATGAGAGAATTCCACTTGTCCACATGTGATTGGAGGAGGAATGAGCATATTTTGATGAATGTGCAAATAAATAAAGTTAGGTGGAATTTGAAACTGTTGAGATGTCAAATTGGAGGGAAAGAAGATTGGAGAAAATTACACATGGCTCAAGGAAAATTATATGTAAGAGGCCTTTAATTCCTTGTTGGATGTACTCATCCCTTTTGGAGGTATTTTCAAATTTGAGGAATATTCCCTTTTGATGCTAAGTTGAGAGAAAATGGAGGAATTAAGAAATTAATTAAATTGATTTATTGTGCAAGTTGCAAAATCTAGAGGATTTGATGGATTAGGATTAGGATTAATCATGATTTGATTGAATTAGATGAAGATTAGTTGATTTGATAATTTTGACTTAGATTTTTGGATAAATAGGGTCTATAACTACTCGACCCCTTAGAGTTTGGTGGTCACATCTATCGCGATATAGTAGAATGTGATCATCACCTACTCATGGATACATATATGCCCTCCACTTGGCCAACCTATCTCACCTACCGTATGAGTGTCTTGATGTGCTCTCTCTCTATTTGATCCCTAGAAAGCTCCCACTATAGCCTCAAGGGCTTACTCACAAGGAATCCTCCATCCTCCTATTAGTCAAACCTCAAGATTCTCAAACTGCTGAAAGCTCTACTAGAACACATTCAACATGACTAGTGGTTCTCTTATATTCCATTCCTAATCTCACTACTGGCTCGAAGAGGTCTACATGTTTCCCTGCAAAAGGTGGGTGCATGTACTTTGAGGGTATATCATCCTCTACATGCAATGAAGGCATTATATTTGTGGTCACTCATTGGTAGAGCTCACACCACTCTTGTGTGGACCCTAAAAGATAGAAATCATAAAATCTATCAATACACATCATAATATATATAAAACATATACATAAAGATAAAAGCATAATGAAAACACAAATATCACATCATCACCTAGATCTTCAATTTGCTAATTGGGGTATAACCATGTAGAAATGGTCCCCTCCTATGCTAGAAGTGAGGATGACCCACTACCGTTGGCCTCCCCATGCTCGTGAATGTGGATTTAGTTGTGGTTGTTGTATGTGATCTGGTGACCCATGTAGGAGGCGAATCTCTCCTCTTGGGGGAAACTGAATCCTCATCTATCTCATTAGCATCCTCACTGATAGACTAGGTATCCTTCTCCTCCTCATATAGAAATATATCAAGAATTGTATCATCATGATTTTTACCTTTGTTGACCTACTCATCATCCCTATCATCTCTACACCTAAGAAGAAGTCTCACATGGTCCACAGAATGATGTCTCAAAAAGACATGGGATGGTCATGTTCCAATCCACCACTAGTCATAGGTTGGTGTGGTGCTTATGTCACTAGCATCAGAGACTGGGTCATATCATTATCCTCAATAGTAAGATGACGAGTGTCTCTAGGCCTAGGGGCACTCTGTGTTGATTGTAGAAACCTAGGTCAAGCCTATGGTGGAACCCATATCTGTTTGAACTAATGCATGATGCGATCATAATAGAAAGGTCTCACTATATCATCATGTCAACCCTAGAAAAAACCAATCTTGTTGAAGTTTGACTAGCTCATGTATCTCATCCACCCACTGTGGTATCTTAAGATATGGTCTCCATGAGATATCACCCTCCTCCAATCAATCAAATCTAACATTCCAGTGAAGAAAATCTCCCTCCTACTATGCCTGCCCCAATGGATAAATATAAGATTGTGGATAGCTCATGGTCGAGGCACTATGGTAGGATAACCTATGGTTCTAGTGCATGTGATATGCTTGGGACACTACACCTATAAGAGTGTATAGTGCACTATACTATCAAGCTCTTGGTAAATAAATCACTCAAGATCATAGTACAAATGTGCTAGTATACTATGACCCTAGCTGTAGATGGTTTGGTGTTTCTTTATATTCTAAATAATTTTAACCAACCCTCCATCTAGGTGGGCCCCTCATTTGTTAGGAACCAGTGTGAGTGTCATGGTAAAAATCATAATCCATTGAATCAGTGGTGTCTACATGTGTAGTAGCCATCTAATCTCAAGGTGGGGCCCAATGCTCGACTCCTAGATGGGATACCCTAGAAAATACAAAATATCATCATGTATCTCCTCATGTCTATTCCCATTCATCAAGTGTACAACCTTGCCTCAGATGGGTAATCGTAGAATGTATTTTATGTCCTCTAACATCAGTCATATCCTCAGTAGGTAGATGAAAGGTCTAGGTATCAACTTCCCACCTCTCTATTAGGGATAGAAACATGGCATCATGGTATATCATGAGTGACATGGCATGAACCCAGAATAATCTTATATCTTATAGGATTATAATCTCCTCCTTTGACATTTGTGTGAAGAGGTCTCAAAAGAAACATAACTATTTTCCTCTGAGATGCTGACGGGCTTGAGGAGGGATCTAAAGAATAAAATAAACTAAATAAATCTTAAAAATATTAATAAATAATTTAAGTACACTAAAGTTTCTCTAGGACACTTTACAACCAATTTGGACACATGTGCCATTTTTGGGTGGGGGGTCTTGGACACTTTAGACAATTTTGGACACTTTGCACCAAAGAGGGACACTTTATGACATAGATGGATGCTTTGCATCTATCTTTTCTAGGGTCCTAAAAATATTAAAAATACATTAAATAGTACTATTAATTGCATGAAAACAAAGAAAAAGAAATGAAGAATCTACTCATTGTAGGTCAGATCGCACACTGTGCCACCTCATCGTGAAGCACATCAAGTTTGGGAGGCCTATAGATTTTTTGACTCGACATCTTGGATCACTCTACACCAGAGTAAACTACACATAGGTAAATGTCAAAATGAGATAAAAATGTCATTTTCATTCATATATACCTATTTTACTTAATATGTATATTTAGTTTAGGTATATTTTATTCAAATAAACATATTGGGGGCTAGAGTACTCTATTTTCAATGTCGTTTGTGGTGTTGGATTCGTAATTCCTCTCCCGATCTCATCATTTTTTTATCACTATGTGGTATGGTACTTGGAAATACCCTATTATAAGACTTATGAAATTCAATGTGGTTTCGTAACTATTCTAATTCAACCTCCATAAAGCAAGTGGAATTAGGGGGGAATACATCTACTCTCAAATTTTATTCTCCATGAAAGTTTGATAAGAGGATTTTTGAATGATTAACGAATCTTTGTTATAGGATATGGTTCCTAACATGTGGTCTTGTAGATAACTATAGTGGGGGCTTCATTCTTGCTAATGAATCCATGAGTATCCTTTTATAAATTATGTTAGAATTCATTTAGCTTGCATATGCATGTGGTGTCATATGGCCACTAAAGTGGGGGCTAAATGTTATCTAGAAAACTGTACCCCTTTCTAGGAGAAATTACAATTCACACTTATTTGGACCTATTTTGGTGACCTTTTATTAATGCATTTGAAAAATCTCATTAATATGCCCCTAATATCCCTTTATCATGTATCCCAAGGCCTATTTTACTTAATTTTATTCGATTCCTAACACCACAACCGACATTGAATAAATGTTATGAATCAAATTAATGCCCTAAAATTTAAGGAGTCTTGAAGTTTTAGGTCAAGACCCATTCACCCATGGGTGAACGGTTCCTCATTAAGTGCCTTAAAATAAACTTTGGATATGTTTTTGGAGGAATTTCAATCTCTCAAATTCAAATTTCATATGTTGGCTTTCAAGATCTGATAATTGGAAATTAGATAGGAATTCTATTAAACTAAGTCTCACATTCATTTTACACTAGAAGTTAGACAAGAGACAAGGAATAGAATTTCATATGAGATAAATCATTAGAGAGCAAGGAAAATCATTCAAAAGTTAAGTATTGGAGCAGCATTTTAGTTTTTTTTTCAGGTCTTCAAGATCGTTTTGATATCAAGATCAAGCATTATCAAAGAAGTGATGATAGATGCCTATAGAGGATCATGATAGATTATAGGTTTTTGGGAGATGCACAGGACATTCAACCAAGCTAAATGACTTGTTTCCTAAGTGATTCCATCTTCTATTGTTATTGTAATTTCAGCCTAAAGGAAGGTATAATCAGATTTGTGACTTGTTAAGGTGATTTGAGATCTCCTAAAGTAGCTCTTCATCATTGTGCATGTTCATTTAGGGATCCTATTCTAACACACTTGAGTAGGGTTTCTTTACATCATCATTTATTAATTTTAGACACACTTAAGGTTAGGATTGCACACACATTTTGTTGAAATGAAAAAGAAAAATAAGAGGAGGGGTGAATTAGTTGTAGCAAATTAAACCTTCAAAACCCACAATAGTAATCAAATCAATAAGCATTCATTAAACCCTTATTTTGTTAAATTGATTAAACATGAAATATAAATAATAGAAACTAAAATCATAAAACCATACACATGATAACACTAGATTCACGTGTAAAACCCAATGAGAGAAAAACCATGGTGAGGATTAGATTATAATATAAGTAAAATAAAAACTAGTACAAAGGGGCTCACTACCAGAATAAGACACACTATCCAAAAAGGCTTACAATTAGGGCTCACTACCACAAAAAGAATACAAGAATATAGAAGAATAAAGTTACATAGAGAAAACACTTCTCAATGCAACAAGGATTCCACCACAATTTCTCACACAATTTTGTAGTCTCACATGAAATATTTTGGATGCCTTTAACTCACTGCCTTCAGGAACCCTAACATGAAGTTTGCACTGCTTTACTTAATTTTACATCACACACATCACTTGCAACAATCTCACATATATATTTCTTTTTACTCTTTCCACACCCTATTACATCAATACCATACACATTTATATCAAGTTATACCTTAACATCTTTCTCCAATGTCAGCCATTAACCATTATACATTCAAATTCAAAATAGGTCAGGACCTAAATATTTTAATGGTGGATAGGAATGAAATTTGACCTACATAAATCCTTAATTAGGACCCAAATAGATCCCAAAACACTTCAACATTCTTCCACAAGTCTCACATGAAATGTTAAACATAAGGTCGACCAAAACCCGAGCAAAACACCATAGACATTAAGTACACACTTCTTTAGATCAAACTAAAAGTTTTGGACAATAATTCACTTGAAACAAATCCAAAATAATCCACAAAATACATAAGATTAATCAAATACATCATCCAAGATTGCATCAATAGATACTTAAACTCAAGACAACTAATAACCCTTAATTGCATACTGATAAATGAAACTCTCACTATACTACACCAAATCAAGTAAAAAAATTGACATAAAAATATAAAATCATTATAAGAAACTTCCAAAATCTGTACAACTTCAATCCAAATAGTGGAGAAACATGGAGTAAATAAATTTCTCCTAAACCACATAAAACATCACTGAACAACTAGTTAACACACTGATGAAAATATCATGCACTTTACAATGATCCAAAAACCCAGATTTTAAATATAGAAACTAATAGAAACCTTGAATAACATATAAGATATACACATGCATCACATCAACATACAAATAATGTGGAGCAAAATATCATAGAACACTATGAACATCTACATAACACAATTTATTCTATTTATTAAATTTTCTCAAAAGCACTTGGAAACCAAGTACCAAAAACTCCATCTCATCTCACTAGTTCATTCCAACTCATCTTCACACTCTAGAAAAAAAGAATAGCTCCATGTACTCACAACACTTCCTCAAGGTATCAACTACACATGCACAACCTATTTTCCTCTTTTCTACAATTTTCTCAATAGCCTCAACAAATTCATCCCATAGTTGACATCAATGACAACACCAATAAGTAGACTTCCTATTGACATCAATGAGAACACCATCATTCTTGCAACAATATCCCACTTTGTCATTGATGGCAACACAAGATGTAAAAATCCACCAAATACCACACAACAAATCTGAACACTTTCTCCCTACACAACATTCCTGAAACCTCTCTTTTTCACAAGATTCTCTTTCTCTAAGTAGATAGGTTCTTTTTCAAATGATTCTCTCTCCCCCTTTGACATCAATGGAAAAGAATGAATTTTTTTGAATTTTTATCCTGCTTTGACACTAAACCAAAATTACCTACTCTAAAAACCCCCCATTATGAGTACACCCAACTAAATCAACAACACAATTACAACTCATAACACTACCTACTCCCCCTAAGAGGTAGCCACCAACATCAATCCATAAAGGAGATAGATCCATAGATCCACTAGATTGATACATCCCCATAGGAATATAGTTCAAGAAAGGAGGGGCAATAACCCCAACTTCTACCGAAGATACTCAAAAGTATCCTTAGGAAGAGCCTTATTAAATATATCAGCAATTTAATCCTTTGTAGGAACAAACTCAAGCTTCACTTCATTCTCAATAACCTTCTCTTTAAAAAAGTGATACCTAATAGATATATGCTTTGTACTTGAATGTAATGCTAGGTTTTTTTAAAATTTTTATTGCACTTGTATCATCATAGGAGATAGATATAGGTTCATCATATACAACTCTAATATTCTTCAAAAAAATTCTCATCCATAATACATGTGTACAACATGGTGCTATTGCAATATACTCAACCTTTGCAATGGATAAATAAACTGAATCATGTTTCTTATTCAACCACGACACCAATCTACATCCAAGAAGTATGTTTCTTGTCATCAACACAACCAACCCAATTTGCATCTATATAAGAATTTAATGTGAAATCAGTATCCTT
Organism: Sequoiadendron giganteum; assembly: GCA_007115665.2. Taxonomy (NCBI): domain Eukaryota; kingdom Viridiplantae; phylum Streptophyta; class Pinopsida; order Cupressales; family Cupressaceae; genus Sequoiadendron; species Sequoiadendron giganteum. Next base: position 125,415,034 of record CM021109.1, on the reverse strand, counting down.
AGGATACCACAATTCATAATCTAGTGTGCCTCTTAAATATCTAAATATTCTCTTTACTTCTATAACATGTGTTTATTTAGGATCTTTTTGAAATATAGCCACAAGATAAACTACATGCATGATATCTGGTCTGGTAGTAGTCAAATATAGCAGTCCACCAATCATAGATCTATACTTTCTCTAATCAACCTTAGGCAAATCATCATCTTTTCTCAATTTATAACTTGTCACTATAGTAGTACATACCAGTTTGGAGTCATCCATTCCAAACATCTTCAACATATCTTTGACATACTTAGACTATGAAATGAAAATCCCTTTATCTGTTTGATTGATCTATATCCCAAGAAAGAAATTCATCTCCCCAAACATTGAAATCTTAAATTTTTTCTACATTTCAACAACAAATTTCAACCAAAGATAATAGCCTCATTTGCATACCAACCTCTGGGAGCTTGCTTCAAACCAAATAGTTTCTTCTTCAATTTTCATACCATGTTTAGTTGATGTGACAATTGAAAACTTTTTAGTTCTTCCATGTAAACCTCTTCTTCCAATTCTCCATTTAGGAAAGAAGACCTCACATCCATCTGATAAACCTTAAAATATTTATGTGCTACAAATTCCAAAAACATTATGATAGATTCCATTCTAGCCATAGGAGAAAAAATCTCCTTAAAATCTATACCTTCTACTTGTGAGTAACCCTTACACAATTATTTCCTTGTTTCTTACTACTTCTCCATTCTCATCCAACTTGTTCCTAAATACCCATTTAGTTCCAATTATGTTTTTCTTTTTTGGTCTAGGGAACAATTACCAAGTTTGGTTTTTCTCTATCTACATAAGTTCTTTTTCTATTGCCTTCATCAAATGCTCATCCTTACATGCTTCACTTAGTGATTTAGTTTCAACTTCAAAAAGTAAATACAAATTTACCTCAACTTCAACAACTTTGTTCTTGTCAATACACCTTTCATTTTGTATCCAATGATCTGATCTTCAAAATGATTCTTTTGCACATACTTAGGGGTTTTAGGGGTCTTCTCTAGAGCTTCTTCCTCCTCATTATGTTCTTCTTGTTCATCATATTTTTCTTCTAATTATTTGCAATAAGGTTCATCTGACACATATCCATCTACTATAATATAATTTTGCATGCTTTCATCAACTTTAACATTTGCACTCTGAGCATTATTTCTTAACCTTTTGTTGTAACTTTTGTAATTTTTTCTTCTAATAGAACATCGAAGGAATATACTTTCATCAGACCTTGCATCAAACTTTCCCAAGTTTTATTCTTCTCTTTTAGTGTAACATTTTCTTCTAAACACTCTAAATTACTTCAGAGTAGGAATTATTCCATACCATAGCTCATAAGGAGTCTTTGTGTTGTTATCTTTAGCTTGAACTCTACTAAATATGTAAACAATAGTATATAGCTTCTCTCCAATAGACTTACGGTATTTTTTTTCTTTCATCATAGTCCTTTCACTTCTTGAGTAGTTATGTTTTTCCTTTCAACAAATCCATTCTACCGAGGAACTCTAGGGGTAGAAAAATGCCTCTTTATTCCATGAACTTCACAAAACATGTTAAACTCATTGGAGGTAAATTAAACACCTATGTCAAACCTCAAGCACTTTATTTTCAAATCTATCTCATTCTCAACTTTAGCTTTAAATTCCTTGAATTTATCTAATGCATTTGATTTTTCTATAAGAAAAGTAACCTGTGTCATTCTAGAGTAATCATCAATCAAAAGCATAAATTACCAGTCACCTTGTAGACTTCTCACCCTTGAAAGACCACAAATGTCTATATGCACTAATTCCAACAATATCCCTGCCTCCATCTCTCAGGAAGATAATTTGGGAATCCTTAGGACTATTTCCATGGAAGAAATTCGTCTGGCTACCTTTAGCATGGGGGATTTCAAAGCCCCGGGGCCTAACAATTTTCCTCTTGTTTTCTTTCAGATATTCTGGGATACTGTGGGTGGGGACCTTGTGCTTGCGGCCAGGGACTTCTTCAAATATGGTAGGATCCTCAAACAATTGAACCACACTTCCATTGGTCTTATCCCCAAGATAAATGAGCCTCTTTCTATGACTGACTTCCAACCTATTAGTTTTTGTAACAGCTTTTATAAGATCATTTCTAAGATCTTTGTTAACCGCATCAAACCTCTTTTGGAAAAAAATATTACTCACACTCAAAAGGGGTTTGTCCCTAAGCGACACATTATTGATGCCACTTTGACAACCCATGAACTGATTCACTCAATGGATAGATGTAACAATGCGGGGATGGCTCTCAAGCTTGACATTTCCAAATCTTATGATAAAATGATATGGTACTTCATCCTGAAGGTCTTGGCTAAGTTTGGATTTAACAGTTTGGTCATCAAACTCATTATGGAATGTGTTAGTATTGTCAAGTTCTCAGTTATGATTAATGGATCCCCCTATGGGTTCTTCTCTACTGGTAGAGGGATCAGACAAGGAGACCCTTTGTCCCCCTATATTTTCATTATGATTGTTGGTGTTCTCAGTAGGAATTTCAAGGGTCTATTGTCAGAGGGATCCATTACGGGTGTTAGAGCGACTTCCTCTCTAAATCCGATTGTTGTACAACAATTTGTCGATGACACCTTTCTATTTGGGAAGGCCTCTATGGTGGAGCTAGGAAATGGAAAGATTGTCTTAACAACTATGCCTCTTTCTCTAGTCAAAGAATCAATTACAATAAAAGAAAAAATTATTTCTTTAATTGCATGCCCAATTTGAAAATAGGGTGATTGTGGTTCTAGGATGTGTTGGTGATTCTCTCTTGTTGGTGTATCTTGGGCTCCCCCTCATGGTTAAGGAGGTTCCCATGGAGCTCTAGAAAGGATTCATATGAAGTTGGCTAGGTGGAAGGGCTCTTTGCTAAGCCATGCTGGAAAACTCCAACTTCTCATTGTGGCTATCCAAGGTATCCCAACTTACTTTCTATCCATTTTTATGATGCCTAAGTACATTGCTGATAATTTTAAAAGAATTCAAAGGAATTTCCTTTGGTCTAGTACTGAGGAAAAAATGAAACTCGCTTTGGTGAAATGGGAAAGGGTCTACTAGGGTAAAAATTGTGGTGGGCTTGGAATTAGGAAGATTGTCAACTCTAACAGGTCTTTGATGGCCAAGGTTGGTTGGGACCAATTAAGGAACACTAAGGACTGGTGTAAAATTTTGAATGCCAAATATCTCCATAACAGGCCCTTGATTGATTGTCTTTCAGAACCTCACCCCCAAGGCTCTATTGTCTAGAGGAGCATTTGTAGCATACAAGGCCTACTAAAGAAAGGGATTAAATGAAAAATGGGAAATGGGATTAAAATCAGGTTCTGGGAAGATACTTGGCTAATTGACTCCTCTTTGGCTTGCTCTGGCTTTGGGGTGGTGATGGGAGCGACTCAGAGATTCTTTGGCGTACATATCAGTGACTATGTGTCTGGACCTCCCAGAGCTAGGATTTGGAAGGATCTTACCCTTTGTTGCCCCCATTCTCATGACCTTTGTCACCTAGCTCAATCCCTTCAGGTGATTCTCTCCAGCACCAGGTTTCCTTCCTATGACAGGGAGGATGAGTTTTTTTGGACTTTAGATAAATAGGGGGATCTCTCTGTGTGGTCAGCTAATAGATTGCTGACTAACAAAAATTCTGTTGTGGAACCCTGGAAGAAGGTTTGGAATCATCACATGATCCCTAAAATTAATTTTTTCTGACGGACGACCTGTCATAATAGGATTCTAACCTAGGACAATCTGAGGATTCGAGGTTTTTGTTTTCCCAATAGATGTTTCCTTTGCAAGGAAGGGGAGAAAACTGCCAATCACCTTTTATTACACTGCCCATATGCTGCTGAAGTTTGGGGGCTAGCTTTTGAGAAACTTGATGTCCCTTGGGTTATGAGCAAGGACCTTTTATCATTTATTCTGGGTTGGTATGGCCCATTTTTCCACCCTCTTCTTGGTGAAATTTGGAAGTAGGTGCCCTTGATCTTAGGTTGCAGTTTATGGAAGGAGAGGAATAACAGGGTTTTCAGGAATATTGAGAGGAGTCCCAAGGAGGTGTTTGGCATTGGATTTAGGCTCATTGAGGAGAATATCTCTTTCTTTAATGGGAAACTCTCGAAGATGGGGCCAATGGATTACGAAATAAAAATGGCTAAGGAATGGCACCAGGATTTAAAGGCTAACTCCTTTGATAATTTGAAAGTTTTAGCTAGGAAAAATACTAAACGGGAGCCTCTGAATAGAGGATGGTTTAAAATTAATTTTGATGGGGCTGCCAAGGGCAACCCAGAAAGGGAAAGTATTGTTGGAGTTATCAGAGATTCTATGGGAGCTCTGGTGGTGGGATTTGCTGGAGGTATTGGGTTTCAGTCGACTTTAGTAGTAGAGGCTCGTGCGCTGCTAATGGGCCTCAAAATTGTTGTTTCTCTAGGGATTGCTTATCTCCACATTAAAGGAGACTCCAAGTTGATAACAAATGTAGTGAATAAAGATAGATTAATTGGTTGGAATACTAAAGACATTTTGTTGGATGTTAGCTTCCTTTTATCCAAATTTAGGGATAAAAAGGTGACTCATATCTTCAGAGAAGGCAACCATGTGGCAGATGCCTTGGCTAATCTTGGCTTGGGCTGGGATTCGGCTAAATGTTGGAGGAAAAAGGAAAGGCTTCCACCAAATATCCAAGCTTTAATAACACGGGAACAAAGCTACCATGGTTTGCAATGAATATTAATCTTTGGATGACGAGAGCTAAATGGGGGGCCCACTAGATTTTTATGGAGATCTAGTGGATGAGTGTCAACATTGGAATGGAGTACAGGTAGAGGTTTCTTGGAAAATATCTACATGTGTGGGGCATGGAAAGGAGGATCCACGTGTCTGTCCTTTGGACATGGTGGATGGGGTCGGGTTCTAAGGTTACAATGAGGTGGCGAGGTTGGGATTTAAAAGATGGTTACAAGTATAATTTTGGCGGCCTGATGATGGATAGGTGGAAGGATGTGACTTCATTATATTTGTGGAGCCGTACTATGTGATCTATTATGTTGAGAATTGTTGGATTTCTTATTTTATCTCCTTCTTGCATTTGGAGGTGTAATTGTATTTATAATGATTCGACTATTTATGATGGGAATTGGCCTCCTTCTAGGGGCTTCAAGCCAGTTAGTTTAGCGAGGGACCCCTTTGGCTTCATTCAGATGGTTGCTAATTTTAGTTTTTCGGCCTTTTCGCATGGTTTTTTGTGCATTCCCTACATGTTCGCCAACTCTTTCCTTCTTGGCCGTAATCATAAATTCATTAAATTTTGTGTCAAATCACCCTGTGGTGATTTTCCTCTCTGTGCGTGTGATCTGTATGCGGGTTTTATTATACTTCACTGTATTCCTTGCCTTAACTATCACATTGTGATTATTATTCACAGCTGCTACAATTGGTATTTTTTTCAATTTTTTGAGTTTTCTATGCAAGTTGGTAGTATGGGTGGTGAGCTGGTTAGGACTGAACCTAACAACTGTGAGGAGTTTCAGAGAAACCCTTTGGTCTAGAAAATTTGTGTGGAGGGTGGCATTGCTCTGCTCATGGAGTGCTTGGTTGGCCATGATCCTATCTTATCAGGTTAGTTTGCTAGTTCGTGGAAGGACAAGAGGGTCTCCATTGGTGGTATATCATTTGAAATCAGCGAGGAAGTTATAGCCCAGGCTACAGGTTTTCTGTGTTCTAGGAAAAAATACCCTAAACACACAAAAAAAATGGACCATGAAAGCTTAAAAGCCTTTTTCAGAGGTGAGGAGGCCCCGGTGTGGAACCAGGTGGGGTTTGAGAGGGATGCGCTCTCGAAGCCTTGGGACCACGTTTGCATGGCACTGATGAAGTATGCTGCACTGGAAGGTAGATTTAAAACCTGTTTCTTTTACCATTTCCCTCTCTTAAATCACCTTAGACATAAGATGTTTCTCAGTTTCCCATTTTTTATTTTAATGGACCTTGAAAGCTCTCTTGACAAGTGCGAAGAGTCGACGAGCTGTAACCCTTGTGATCTCTCGCCACTCCCGCTCCATTAGGGGCTTACCCTAAGACTATATCACTTTCATCTTTCTCTTTGTCCACCTACAGACATCACTGTTGTTCACATTAAGAACATTGAACCCCTTTCAACTGTGCATATTTCCCTGGCCGAATCCAAGAGCCCTCCTCGGAAGTCCAACTCGGGCATTGTGGGGAATCCTAAAGCCAAATTTTCCACCAAAAAACTTAAGGGTGGGTTGGGAAAGGCCCATGCTAATGTGATGGAAGGAATCTGTGAGCTAAAAGCCACTCAGGCTGACTCGACCTATAAGGCCAGTTCAACCAAAAAAGGTAAGGAAAAATGCACGTTGGCTCCAACTGCTAAGGATGGCAAGGGCAAGAATGTTGTTAGGAAAGACTCTAGAGGGGATACAATTCTGGGGACCATAGAGATGATTGGAGGGTACAATTCCAGGAGGAGATCCGAGAGGCTAGCCAAGACAGCAAGAAGAGGCTAATTATATAAGACTCTAAGGAGGAGCAGTCTGACAGCAAATTTTACAAGGAAGAAGAATCTGAAGATGAGGAGGAAGAAAATGTGGAGAGGCCCCAATTTACTCTGGTGGACAAGAAGCTTTCTATTGATGTATCTACCTCTCACTCTCTGCATCCCCTAGTGGATGAGCCTGGAGAGGTTCAGGGGACTATGGATGTTGGGGTGGAAACGTGTGATGTGGTGAAGAGAATGGACACTCTTGACAAAAGGTTTCGGGGGTTAACCCACTTCACCATGAAGTTGGGTCACTTTGTCATGAGCACCCTGTCTAATGCTATAAAGGAGGAGTTGGATGGGAATAACAACCAGGAGAACAAATAATGGGTGGGTGATGAGGCAGTGGACCTCCTGATTAAAAATTGGGACAACGCCAGTTAGCTACTCCTTGTGCATGTTTGTCAGTTGTTGCTTTGTGGTTGTTGTGTTGCCTTTGGGTTGTTTCTATGTTTTTTTCCTTTATGTTTGTTGTTTATTCTTGTTCCTTTTTGGCCCTTGTGGCTCGTTGTGAAGGGTACACCGCCCTGAAAATGTTGTTTAACTTTTCAAAAACAATCTGGTAGCATATTGTTCCTTTCCCTTAAAGCTACTCCTTGTTTTTTTTCTAAATTGACAACTCTCACAAACAACATTGATAGGTTTTTTTATTCTAGGAAAATCTCTCACAATGTGGACTAAACTAATTCTTTCCAAATTATCAAAATTCATGTGACACATCTTTCGGTGCCATAAAAACTATTATTAATTTGTTCCATAAAGCAATGACCATTAGCACCCTTAAGTTGATAAATGTTTCCATGTGTTCTATTACCAGTAGCAATTATAGTTTCAGACCCTTTTTCAATCTCACATGCTCCATCCTTAAACACAACATTATACCCTTTTCTGCACATTTGTCCAACACTCAAGAGACTATGTATTAAGCCCTTAACATAGTAAAAATTTCCAATATTATGCTTGTCATCAAAACTTATTGAACCTATTCCATGCATCTTAGCTCTTGAATCATCTTTGTAGTGTAGTAAAATACATAATCTTGCATTTTCGCACTTGTTTGGGCCCATCTTGATTTTTTTTTCCCTTCTTTATGGCTTAATTTATCCTATTTTATGTCCACAAGCCCTATGAATGACATATTTTTCTAGTTAATCTTGATATTATCCAATGCATATTTGATCTCCTAATGACTCTAATTTGTGTGTTCCTTATTTTTAGTCGGGACTAAAATTCCACTAAGGGTGTCTTTGTCCCCTCGAGGTCTTGGGACCCTAATTTTGAGGCATCTATTTTTGGTCCCTTTTTAGTGTTTGTACCCTAAGTTTCACCACTTGGTAGTAAGACACCACCTAGGCCATCTTAGTCCTCCTTGAGTAATTTTAAATATTTAACCTCCTTTATTCTTTGAATTCATATGTCAGCTTGGTGTGATATGATTTCGGGATATTAATCATAGACAATTATAAATACAAGGTTCATTCATTCATTTCAACCGAGGTCTTTTGTGGGAGAATTTACTATAGTCAAGTTAAGTTCACAAGAGAATTCAAGAGAAATTCATCAAGCATTTAGAGCCATCATCAAGATTCAAGAATCATGTCAAGGGTTTAGTGCATCTATTCATGTTGTTGAGCCAAGATTGTGGATGTAGCATTGAAGATCTACAACTATTGTTCATATCAAATCCAAGGATCCAAGATCTACATTCCTCATGGACACTACATGGTAAATTGTAGATTTTCTTCACAAGACATCATACAAGGTGATATCATTTACATATTTCATATGTCATGATCTATTTCATCATTTGGTTTAATTACCTACAAGGGGTTTGACAAAGGAAAACCCCCATTCACTAACAATCAACAAGTTTTCCCATCTTCTCCATTTGTGTTTGTAGTTCTAGGTTGAAGACTTGAAGATCACCTTGGAGTGAATTTTAAATTGCAGTTTTTAGTATCTGAATCAACATTTTTGTGCTTATGTTTGTTGGCATTGGTTGCCTACTTCAGTGGGCTAACTTTTTTTTTCACACATTTTACTAAATCTGGTTTAAATTAATTCATTTCATACATTTCCCAACTCCAAATTTTCATTCACAACATTTCATTTCCGATCATTACATAAAGTAATCAATAAATTACCTTGATTGAAATCTGAGAATTGCATTTCATTCTAGGCCTTTACATTGCATTTTGTGTTTGCATAGATTACTGTTCAAAAATGTTAGTATCTATCCTTTCCAAATTTGCAAAGAAAAATTTAGTCAATAAGCATGTTAGTCATTCATTCAATGTATTTCCTAGTTATGAAAGCCTCTTAGTGTAAGAGAGTGAAAGTGGTGATGCTTTCCTTAAACCTACACCCCCTCTTATCTCTCCTATTTGTGGGAATGATGTGATAGAATATGTTGCAATCATAGACAATCATGATGATCATAATTGTTCTTCTCTTGATACCTCTCCTTCTAGTGATGAAGTTATCTTAGTGAAAGAAGATAAAATCATTGAGAATCATGGAGGTCTTATTTTTCCTTCTCCTCATCCCCCTTGGGAAGATATTGTGTGCGTGAATAAGTGTCAATAACTAAAACATGAAACACACCAATGAAACATTATATTGAAGGATCTAATTAACTAAAACAAGATAAATTATGCAAATTCTTCAAAATCACTCCATTTTCCTCTATCCTCAAGCTTTTATAGATTTACTTGCTCTCAACTTGTTAAAGCAGCAACTCTGTAAAATGATAACTCAAAGAATGAGTATTATGCAAGCTAAGGAAACTACTTATCCTATGCTAAATGATTATGATAAGCTATAGTAATTGTGTAGATAAAGCTATGCTATGAATTGAAACTAGATTAATGTGCTTGATTGTTGGAGATATTTCACTATAATGATCTTACTATGCAACTAAAATCTATATTTTGGAAGAGCCAAGAGGTTGTATTTATAAATTTTCAAAAGGCAAAACATTTGTTGGCAAGCTTCAATGGTTGATAATTAGCTTGGAATAATGGAATGTGAGAGATGGAGAGGTTGGAGAGAATATAGTTGTTGGAAAGAAAAAGATGGATTATGTTTTCTGTGAACCCTAAACCTGCAAATGCACAAATAAGTCAAACATTGTTAGTGTTAGATCAAAATTCATGTAAAGATTTGAAGGATTCCCCATGAAATCCACCTATTAAGCTAAATTTAGGAAAAATGAAGAACACAAAGCAAGAACTTGAACTAAATCCTAATTAAGCAAATAAGTTAAAGATATTATGGGGGAATTGGTGCCAATGATATGTTGCAATTGGCCCTTTCCCAATTCCTATGGTTGCAATGTGGTTTGATGAAGAAATGGTCAAATATCCAAAGAGATTTGAGCATAACGTTGGTGCAAATGTGAAAATGATAGGAATGTATGGATGAAAATAGCAAAATTGGTTCTCACTTGAAGAGAGTAACTTTGCATATTAGTTGTGGATGAAGATTGAGGAGAAGAGTCTCCAATTTATAAATTCAAATCTTGGAAGAGATAGTGGAAATAAGCAATGTGGGACAAAAGATAGTACAATGGCATTTTGCCACTTGTCCAAATGTGATTGGATGAGGAATGTGCAAGTTTTGGCCAATGTGCCAATAAATGCAATTAGGTGGCATTTCAAACTTGAGAAATGACATGTTGAAGAGGGAAAAGGAATGAAGTTAATGTCACTTGGATCAAGGTCAAGGACATGTAAGAGGCTTTTAATATCTTGTTGGAAAGACCAAGTCCACTTGGCCTTTTTGAATTCAAAAGAGGAATATTCCTTTTTTGATGCTTTGTGAGGGAAAAATAAAAGAATTAATAAATCAAAGTAATTGATTTATTGTGCCACTTGCATTCTCTAGAGGAATTTAGGGATTGGGATTAATTTAATCAAGGATTTGATTAACTTTAATGAAGAATTAGGTGATGTGACAATTTAGACTTAGGTTTGTGAATTGATTTAAGTCCATAATTGAGAGGAAATGATTTATCGCATAAATGATTTGATTTATTTGATCAAGGAGGAATATGTTAGATTAAATTAAATAAGGTTTAATTTATTTAATTTAATATGTGGACTTTAGAGAATTTAATCAAATAAAATGATTTATTTAATTAAACAGAAATGTAAGGTTAATTAAAGTAAATTGATTAATTTAATCAAAGGGGGCGATAGACTTAATCAGATGAATAATGATTAAGTCACAAAATGTATGATTCAGAAAGAAATGATGTTAGTAATCAGGATCAAGTGTGTTAAATTGGAAATGTACATTTTCCATGTCTACATTTTGCCCCTCTTTGAAACAATGTACTTGTTGCTTTGATTCAAAGAATAAACTGTTGTGATCGAAGGTCCAAGATTTTGAATTTTTTAGATGCCCCACTGCTACCCCAACGAAAGGATATTGCTGGATATTGCCCCCTTGAGAGACCAGACGAAAATTTTGGATTTTTGGATGGTCTCGCGAAAAAGATGACAAGGTGCCCGACAAGCCAAAAATGCCCTAGAATGCCAGAAAATTGCTTTAAAATGCCAGAAGGGATGCAAAACGACTCTTAGTTGGATGAAGATGGGCTCAGGGGACCAAAACCCAAGCTGGGAGGTCAAATTAGGTCAAAAAACCCTAATTTTCAGACTTAAATAGACCGCGAGGGGTCATTTTCAATTCATTTTGTAATCTTAGCCTTTAGAAAATTTCAATTTTTAGCTCTGAGTTTGAGTGGAAATGGTGCAACGATAGCTTCCCAGGCATGTGACGTAGAGGGTTCGGACACATCAACGACCAGTCAGCGTAGGACCTGTGGTATGTACCCCTATCCGTCTTTTAATTTTATCATTTTACGTGCATTAAATAGGGTTAAGGTTCTGTTCAAACTGCACGGTGCCATATGGCACTGCGGAAAGTGTCTTATCGCAACTGCACAGTCCCATATTGCACCGCATATGTGAAGTGCACCGCGTGGGGCAGTTTGCAATTTGGCATTTGGTTGGCTTAAAGTCTGCCGCATTCCATTCTTCACCGTGCGGGCCAATTAGGAACTTAGGGTTTGCGTCAAACAGGACCGCATATGAAAAGTGCACCGTGCGGGTCACTTTGTAACTGCTAAAATGGTAAACCCCAAAGCAGCAGTGCAGTTTGGAACTTTCCAAACTATGCCGCACTTGCTAGTTTGAGGCAGATTTTGACTTTGAAACTTTATTTTATTTTTATTTTTATTTTTTTAACGCGATAGCCTTCCTTGTGTAGGACGAGCCTGGTGTACTCTATTCACGAGAGCATCGATGGCCAGTGCTTAGTAGATTAGGGGCCATGCTTGAGCTGGTCCAGGAGCACCTTGGTGCCATTGGCCTTTGGTGCATTGTGTATGCCCCTCCTGTTCGGGCTCACCTAGGCATGCTTATGACTCTGGCAGAGCGATGGCACAGTGAGACCTCCTCCTTCCATCTTCCTACTGGTGAGGCCAATATCACCCTCGAGGATGTATGGCACATCCTTTGCTTGCCCATTCATGAGACTCGAGTTATTTATGATCCAGATGCCTGTAGAGAGGCCTGTTATGGGGTGATGCAAATGGATATCATTGAGTTTTGTGATGGTCAGATTGATCTAGAGTTATATCACGACCGCGTGCACATGTACCGACTGATCATTGCTGCTATTATCTCAGGCCTTGTGGTACTTGATCGACAGGATGAATATTTCAGTCCAGGATGGGGACTTGCATGGGATCAGATGGTTCATCAAAGGGAGTGTTTTTCTTGGGGACTGGTACTACTGGCATCCCTCTATAGGGATCTTCATGAGTTTGTCTACTTAGACAGTAGGTCCATTGGGGTAGGGGGCACCTTACTGCATGTGTGGGGATGGGAGAGGATCCCAGTGCTTCGTCCATACATCACACCAGTTCCTTTGGAAATAGATGATCCCCTCATTTGGCGGTATGACAGGGCATTGATGCAATTTTCATTTACTGGCATGAGTGGTATTCCACACTAGCAATGGGTTCTCGATGAGATGAGAGAGTTCGTCTAGAGACTGTGGATGGATATTGGTCCATGGGGAGATGATGTCCAGTAGCTCTTCTTCGCTCGACAGGACAGGCTGATGTAGGGCCGAGAGCATACCATGATTGAGAGGTACCTTCCAGACAGGGTTGCTCGTTAGTTTGGGGAGGTACAGGACAGGCCCGATGACCAGTATGTGGCCATCTTTGCACGTACTACTAGGGAGACAGCATGGGGCCAGCCCATCCCAGCAACCGAGGTGGTGTCCTCATTTAGGTAGTTAGTGGCTCAACCATGGTCATATGATCAGGGGTCAGCAGATGCAGGAGTCACCACAGCTTACAGGGCATGGTTCAGACCTCCGCCCAGATTGACAGTTTCAGGCGTAGTTGTCCCACGGTGCAGACACAGGGGCCGAGTAGGTGGCAGGGGGCGAGGCAGAGGACAAGGTGAGGTACCTCCTCATCAGACACCTCCTAGGGACGGGGCCCAGTAGTCACTTGTCTGAGTAGGAGATTAGGATGATCAACCAAGGGTAGATCCTCAGCAACAGCCAGCAGGGCAGCTGGCAGGGCAGCCAGCAGGACAGCCCAACCATTGAGATGTGCTGATTTAGTAGCTACAGGGGCAGATACAGGTTCTGACTGTGGAGAGAGACCAGGAATGATCCGAGAGGGATCAAGAGATAGGCCGGTGGCGGCAGTTAGAGAGTGCAACGTCCTCATCTCAGGAGCGATCGATTGATATTCAGGATTATAGAGAGGCTATTAGAGAGGCCGAGTACTATCAGCATCATTATCGACAGGTAGTGCCGTCAGACCGCAGAGTGCCAAATTTTTCTCAGTAGACAGGGAGGTGACCAACAGAGGCACATGGTGAGAGACAGGATGGGGAGGGCAGCAGCGAGTAGGGCCCGCCCCCTTTTTGATCACAAGATAGTTTTGCTTCATTTTTGATATACGGGCTACAGTATTTTGGCCTTATTGTATTATGTATCCGATGGACACCTGATCCGATTTTGTATTATAACAGTGATTTTTTATGATATATATGAGATGATTCACCCTTTTATGATGTACATGCAAATATGTGATGTTATGAGATGTTTCTATCCTTATGGTTCATGTGATGCAATGTATATAATGAATGCATTTCTTTTTGTATTTTTTGTGCTTTAAATGATGTAATGCGTATTAATGATGGTAATGGATGCAAATGGTAATGGTAATGGTTGCAGATGATAATGTATGATGTAATGATGTCTTAAGATGTTTAGAATAATGAATTTATATTATTCCTCATAACTTAAGATATTGATATGATATAATGCTCTTCTGATGTTAACTATCTAGTGGATGCAGGATGTGTGCATGGGCGATGTTTTGATTACTATTATAATACCATGTTAGTGTGGAAAGAAGATAGAAGAAACGTAGAATTAATGAGTTAGTGAGGATGATGATGGTGATTTTACATTTGCATATAGGAATTAGGATTTTCAAAGGGTCAATTGCGTTATGTTTGATAACACACATAGGTACGATGCATCGAGGTATTAAGAACCAGGATGGCGTGGTACCTAGTGTGATGAACTTTGACTTAAAAATCAGATAGGAGTATTCTTGTTCACACTTAGCATTCATACTTTATTCAGGATGTAGTTCAGACATTCTAAATATCTCGGACCAAAACACAGAAAAGAAAGCTTTCCTATGTGGTCAACAAGATACTTAAAATATCCTCCCTACAAACCAAACAAAACATGCATAACTAAGTTATTTTACAAGCATAGTAGATAAATGATAATGATCATTGCCCCATTCCTTTCTCTCTAGACCTATTTTGTTTAGGCATCATCGAGAGGTCCTTGGAATAAGCGCAAAATAAGATAAGTCAAAAAGACCAAATAAAGTAAAGAAACAAGCTAATGTTCTTCATATTGCTAGCCAAGACTAACTACTATGGGGTGCCTGATGCTTATATCCATCGTGGGAAAGCTTCATCCTAGGACATGTTGTGATCAGGGTTTTGGTGGGACTGATTTGGGTGATAAGCTATTGATACTCCGAGGTGACTAACTTGCTTGCTTACTGCTCTAGACTTGAGACTTTGACGGTTAAGGTGTTCAGTTTGAGACCTGGTAAACTTGCTTCTGACTGAAAGCGAGATGAAATGGATGCACCATTTTGGATTTTTTCAAATGTTTTGAGGTTGTTTTTGTTATTTTCAAGATTTACGACAAATAGACTAACTTAAAGACCTATCCTAGGGGTCTCGAGAGCTGATCCATAGATTAGCCTTACCTACATTATACATGCAGAGACCACGTAGTTTGACTGATGGTGGACTAACTTGATGATAAGATGGGTGGAGAAACAGGTTGCCCCCCTTTTTATTGCTTAAAGGACTGACTTAAGATGCAGACTAGATGGGAAAATGGATTGCCAATGCGACAGATGCCTAAAGGACTGACCCTATTGTCTCGGGGGATGATCAAAGATCAACCTTGCCTACGTTCAAGCTCAAAGATGACGTAGTTCAACAAGGTGGAGGACTGACAAGACTAAATGATGAATTTTTGAAGATTTTCCAATATTTCGACATGATTTTGAGTTTTTTGATGAATTTTTGAATGTTTTTGATTTTTTCTGATGAATTTTGAAAAAGATCACGAGAATATACATGAATCCAATTTGATGTTGCGAGAATGTGCCCCCAATGTGGTACGATAGACTACTTCAATAAAGGCAGGACAGACTGACCTTAGAAATGCCAAGTAGTTCCATGGTGGAATATGGTGTAGACACCAACGCAGGCTATGGTATGGATGCGAGCAGATGAGTGGATGAATGAGTGATGGAATGAGTCATGCAGATCCTGGTAGATGGGGAAGGTGATTTATTTACACTTGGTGCCTATTTTCCAGATTTTTACCAAGGTACTTGTCCAAAGCGCCACCGAAGTGGTTTTCACTAGAGGACGAATTTTTTTCTTTTTACTATTTTTTGATTTTTTTGCTGTCACCAAGATGCCTGTTTGCCAGGTTTTCATCAAGGTAACCATTTTTTCAGGACTTTTTCTGATTGTTTTTTGTATTTTTTGGTTCTATACCTTGCAAGATTTAGGCATAAAACTTTTTGAGGTGTGAACTGTTCATGGGCTCTTGCAGGGGCTTGCCTTCTGGTGTCGACAACTGATATGCCCCTGATTTGTAGCTTGCAGTGATGATAAAGGGTCCCAGCCAGTTGGGCTCAAACTTTCCCTTTGTATCCAGATTTGGCATGTTCTTTTGGTTTTCTTTCAACACGAGGTCACCAACTTGGAAAGTGCGTTGTCTGATCTTCTTGTTGTAGCTCCTTTTTAGGTGATTTTGGTACACTTGTAGATGATTAAGGGCATCCATGCACCTTTCATCTAGTAATTCTAGCTCATTGAGTCTTGTGACCTTATATTCCTCATCTATGATGAGGTTTTGCAGTGATATCCTCAATGACGAGAGCTCGATCTCAATAGGGAGGATGGCTTCTGATCCATAAACCAGAGAGAATGGGGTGGCACCTGTTGGCGTACGGATGCTAGTGCGGTAGGCCCATAAGGCAGGATTTAGCTATAGATGCCAGTCACGACCAGATTCATTGACTATTTTCTTGAGGATTTTCAAAATGGCTTTATTTGTAGCTTATGCTTGGCCATTTCCTTGTGGATAGTATGGAGTGGAAAAACGGTGTTGGATTTTGAATTTTCCACACAAATCACGGACATCCTAATTTTTGAAGGGCATCCCATTATCAGAGATAATGGATTGGGGAACACCATATCAGCAAATGAGGTAATTTAGGATGAACTTGGATATTTGTTTTCCCGTGATGTAGAACATGGGAATTGCTTCGACCCACTTTGTGAAATATTTGGTGGCGGTGATGATGAACTTATGGCCGTTGGATGAGGTGGGTGTGATTTTTCCTATGAGATCGAGTCCCCACTGGGAAAAGGGCCAAGGTGTAACAATAGGATGTAATTCTTGAGTTGGTGCATGAATGAGGTCTCCATGCTATTGACATTGTAGGCATTTTCTGACAAAGTTGTGTGCCTCTTTTTCCATCGTCGCCCAGTAGTACCCTGTTCTTACCAACTTTTTAGCCAAGGTCATACCACTTGAGTGTGACCCGCATGTGTCATTGTGTACCTCATTTAGAGCATTCAAGTCTTCCTCGGGTTTTAAACAATGTCGCAAGGTTCCATTGGTACTTCTATGGAAGAGGGTCTCTCCTAGGATAACGAATCATGAAGTCCTTTTGACAAAAGTGCGTTTTAGGTTCGGAGTGATGTCAGTGGGGAGGATTCCTAACATTAGGTAGGTGTATATATCATGATACCAAAGATCAGTGGGACCATCGAGTTCACACGCGTATTCTGACTCTGGTACCTCGAATGTGGGTACGAGAAGCTTCTCTACGAGGAATTCATGTTTTGAGACGTTGCGAGGGATGTCTAGTAAGGATCCAATTGTCACCATTGCATCGGCTGCTTTGTTGTTTGTCCTTGGTATCTGCTCAAAGGTAATGCCGATGAAAGATTCCTTGAGGCTTTCTACCACCTTTTTGTATGGTGCGAGCTTATCATCCTTCATTTGGTATTCACCATTGACTTGGTTGATGATAAGTTGTGAGTCCCCATAGACTTTTAATGCCATGATTCGCCATTGTGCTGAAATCTTGAGGCCTATCGTCAAAGCCTCATATTCTGCAATATTGTTAGTACAAGGGAATGCCAGCTTGTATGATCTAGGTATGTAGTCTCCTTACGGCATGATGAAGAACACACTAGCTCCTGATCCATGTTGCGTGTGAGAGCCATCAAAGTATAACTTCCAGTGGTCTGCTGTACCAAGGTTAAAAAGGGACTAATCTGGGAATTCTGATATGAGTGGGTTATCTGTGTAGAGGGGAGCTTCTGCCAGCTAATCCGCAATGACTTGTCCTTTTATGGCTTTTCCTTCTACATACTCGATATCATGTTCAGATAATATCATTACCCACTTAGCCATTCTACCTGTAAGTGTTGCTTTTGACAATAGGTACTTTAGAGGGTCTATTTTGGCAATCAACTTGATTTGGTGCGCCAGCATGTAGTGTCTGAATTTTTGAGTTGCAAATACTAGTGCTAGGAAAGCTTTTTCTATTGATGTGTAATTGAGCTCGTGTCCCACCATTGTTCTGTTGATGTAGTAGATAGCCTGCTCGATTCCCTTTTCATCATGTTGGGCTAAAAGGGCCCCCAGGGTGGCTATTGTTGCTGAGATGTATAGGATTAATGGTTTCCCCACAATTGGTGGCATCAACACAGGAGGTGTAAGTAGATATTCTTTTATTTTGATGAATGCTTGCTCGCATTTGTCGTCCCATCTGAAAGCTACTCCCTTGTGAAGTAGGTGTGAATAGGCAATCTATTTATCTACCAGTTGTGCTATGAATCTCCGGATGGATCGAAGTCTACCTTGCAATCCTATTAGTTGTTTTAATGTTTTTGGTGCTTCCATTTCAAGGATTTCTTTTACCTTTGCAGGGTCCACCTCTATTCCTCTCATTGAAACTATGTATCCTAGTAGCTTTCCCGATTGTACCCCAAAGACACACTTCTTCGGGTTGAGTCTAACCTTATATTGTTCGAGCCTGTCAAAGATAGCACTTAGAGTTGCTATATGGTCTTGTCTCTTCTTTGATTTAGCCAGTATGTTGTCTACATAATCTTCAACTATTTTATGGATCATGTCGTGGAAGATTAATGTCATGGCTCTTTGGTATGTAGCTCTTGCATTTTTCAACCCAAATGGCATTACATTCCAGCAGTAGGTGCCCCAAGGACATGTGAATGTTGTCTTGTGTTGGTCTTCTTTTGCGATCATTATCTAATTGTACCCCAAGAAGCCATCCATTAGGGAGAGCATCTCATGTCCGGCCATCATATCCACTATCATGTCAATGTTGGGTAGTGGAAAGTCATCCTTGGGACATGCTTTGTTTAGGCCTCTGAAATCAGTGCAGATGTGAATGCCCCCTTTCGGTTTTGAGACTGGTACGAGATTAGATACCCATTCTGGATAGTCGATCGGGCGTATGAAGCCTACATCCAGAAGTTTCTGTAGCTCAATCTTTACAAGAAAGGCTATTTGTGGGTGCATCTTCCTTAGCTTTTGTTTGACTGGTTTTGCTCCGGGGTAAATGGCCAAATGATGAACTACTACTTCAGGGTCCAATCCTAGCATGTCTGCATAGGTCCATGCAAAATTTACCTTTCTCTCCTTTAGGAATGCTGCCAATAGTTCTTGTTCCTTTGTTTGAAGTGTTTGGGCGTAGAATGTGATTTGTGGCTCTATTTCTATTCCCAGGTTGATAGGGTTGCATTGTTCTGCCAATACTACTGACTTCTCCTAGTGTAGAGCAGTAGGGGGGAGATTGAATCCTTCATCCTTTGGCACCTCAGGGAGGTTTTCACCGTTGGATGCATCCTTTATTTTTACTATTTTATGGTTAGAGAGTGCCACAGTGTGGTTTTCACTCAATAACTCCGAGCTTATTCTCGATCTTTTTCTTTTGTGATTGAAGGACTCAATCATCTCCCCATAGTATGCTTGTGTGTCCAGTGTGATGTTGAATCCAGCCTTGTGATCTCCGCACGAGATTGTATCCCTTAGTCCCATGAATTCTGAGAGAGCCTCATCATTTTCGAACGAGTCTAGAATTGGTGGTCCTCGTTGGTCGTGATCAATGAGTTGGGGGTACACTAAGTGGATTTGGTGGGTTCGTTGGATTGGCTCAGTGGGTGAGGCACTAATCATTAACAAGGTGGACTCCTCAAAAAGCCTAGGGAGACTTGCTATGGTATCCTCGTCATCACTACTAGCACACACATCGGTAACTTCAAAGGTGTAATTGTTGAGTGGGATCCCTAAGCAAACGGGTGGTCTAGGGATTGTTGTTGTTACCTAAGGAGAGAACCAGACTGCTCTTCTGGGCGTACCTCTGCCACGTATAGTTATACTCAGAGGGGTATAGCCGAGGCCAATGTTTCACATCCTTCTTTCCATAATGATGGGCTCCAACTGTCCATCACTATTTCTTCCTAGGCTTTCATTCCTATTATAGCCCATGCCGAACATCATTTGTAACCCTCTATTTGTTTCCTCCATGGGTAGGGTGGGAGTGGGTCTTTCATCTTGGTATAGAGTGTTTGTGATGTCCTCCTTGTCCACATTCTCCTGACTGAGATCCCCCTAATGGTGGAATCCAGAGGGTTCTGTTCTAGTGCGAACATGTGTTTGAATCAATTGTGGCTGCCCATGTGACCTAGGAGATTATGGTAACTCCCCTACAACAAAAGCATTTCTCTTCATTCTATAATCACTGCATCCATTGTCTCGTATCATGTTTTTGATCTTGAATATGTCGAGGATGGCGGGTGTCTCTGTCACAAAAGTGGAGGTGAGATTAGCTAGGTCTATGTATGAAGTGGATGGTCCTTCATCAATTTTAGGTACTTGAGGGATCTTGTAAAACTTGGCCTCCAAGTTTTTGCAATAGATGAAAGGTTAGGGATCCCCATGTATAGCAACCTCCTCATTTTGATATGAGAACTTAATGCACTGGTGATAGGTTGAGGCCACTTCCTTCATTCCATGTATCCATGGGCGTCCTAGGAGGATGTTGTATGATAGATCAAGGTCAAGAACTTGACAAGTTGTTTCCATGGTTGTTGGCCCCACTTGGATGGGGATCTTGATAGTGCCTTAAGAAACTCTTTCATGGTCATTATATGCTCTTATCGTAATGCTTTTGTTCTTATTGATGGAATCCTCGGCGAATCCCAATTTTTTTATGAGTTTCAGCGAACAAATATTAAGACCTGCACCACCATCTACCAGGACTCGTTTGACTTTCTTTTTTATGGATTAGGACTTGGAGGTGGAGTGCGCAGTTATGAGATGGCTATGCAGGGAAATCTTGTTCTGAAAATGTGATGAGATTTGGGGTAACGATGTTACCCACCATAGCCTGAAATTGCTCTGTGTCAAGGGTGGCAGCAATGGTACATGCAGCTAGTGCTTCATCCAGGATCTGTCTATGGCGGCGAAGATTTTTAGTAATTCCATGATGGAGATTTGTGCGGGTGTTCTTTTCAATTGGTCAATAACATTGTAATCATAGGGGATGGCCTTTGTGTTGGTAATGGGGGTCTTAGTAGGTGCCCCAGCAATGGTAACCTTTCTGCCTCATGTGGTGACTCCACAGTCATTGTTGGCTCCCTTGATATTTATGACGGTGACCATCTCGTCAAAACATCTGACTATCTCCTCGTATACTAGATTAGCACTAGCATACTTTTGTTTACCCTTATTATTCCCTTGGTTATTTCCCTAATTGTTCCCTTGGTTATGATTCGGCATCGGATTCGTGTATATTTTCAGGTCTTGGTTTCCAGCCGACTGCTCGATGTTGATGACCTTATCCTCAATGAGGTCTTGGATGATATTTTTGAGTCTCATGCAGTTGGCGGTGGTGTGTCCTTTGAATTTGTGAAATTCACAAAGGAGATTCTCATTGTACCACATCGGTTTGGTCATGGGCTTTGTGTATTGCTTGGAGTTAGAGATCTTGATTAGATTCTCTTTGACCAGTTTCTTCATTACTGACTCAATTGATTCACCAAGGGCCGTGAACTTCCTCTTGGGGGGAAACTTGTTGCGGGGAGGTGGTCCTCCTTGACTACTCACATTGTTGACTTGACTAGTGGAAGGTGATTGTGACTGTGCTACTATTACATTAGTCTGCACATTGTTGTGATTATGATTTTGCGGTTGATGATGGTTTTGGGTATTTTGCTTAGGAGCACTAATGACTACCTTAGCGTCGACCATGCCATCATTCATGATATTTTTGTTCCTCGACCATGTTTGAGGTTTATCATTGTAGTTGTTAGACGGGTGGTTATCCTATGGTGGAGTGAATGTTGGTGCACCTTCTCGCGTTGTAAGGGCTCTTTCAATGTTGAGCGCCTTTGGAATTAGTTGATCGTATGATGTGATGCACTGCATTTTCAAGTAAAACGCTAAGTTTTTATCGAGGTTGGCTATGATGGTGCAGACTTGTTGTTCTTCTGGCATAGTCCACTTGCTCTGATTGGCCTTGGATCACCATCTTTGCAAGAAGGATGCAAATAACTCTCCTTTTTCTTGTTTGAGTGCAGATAGTTCTTCTAAACTGACATCCACACCCATATTAAAAGCGTAATTTTTAAGGAAAGCCTCCACTATTTCCTCGAATGTTTTAATGCCCATGGGTAGGTGAGAAAACCATTCCATAGCTGGACCAGTTAGGCTTTGAGGGAAGAGCTGCATTAGATATGTGTCATCATATGTGAGTTCCATGCAATGCACCTAAAATTCCCTGACATGGTTTTCAGGGTTGCCCATTCCATTGTATTTATCAAATTTGGGGATCTCAAATCCCTTTGGGAATGGTACCATGGTGAGACTTCTATCGAATGGATAAGGGCACAAGTTGCCTAATGTCCTTGTGGTTTTTCCTGCTTGCAAGTCCAACACCTACTATGAAAGCAGTTTGATTTGTGTTGTGACATCTTTGCTTGGATCGGAGGTGGGATGAATGAGTTGTAAGGCATTTGGGGAGTGCACATGGTGGGAGGAGTACTAGTAGGCATTTGCTGCAAGCTTGGTTGTGCATTTAAGGCTTGTTTGTAAGCCTGTATTTGTGCCAACAATGCCTGTTGTTGATCTTGTTGTTGCTATTCCAATAGTGCTTGTTGTTGGTCCATCTGTTGTTGTTCCCATTAAGCCTATTATTGGTCAATCTATTGTTGAGCTAGTAACGCTTGTTGTTGGTCTAGTTGTTGTTGCGCCAACAATGCTTATTGTTGGTTGAGCTGCTGTTGTGCCAATAAAGCTTGTTGTTTAGCTTGGTGTTGTGCCTGAAAGTCTTGTAGGGCTTGTTGGTAGGCTTGTAGGTGGATCACTTGCAATTGCGCCTGGTATTGAGTTTGTGCTTGTTATTGGGCTTGAGCTTGAGCTTGTGCTTGCTCTTGGGCTTGAGCTTGCGCTTGGGCTTGAGCTTGGGCTTGAGCTTGCATTTGGGCTTGGGCTTGAGCTTGGGCTTGCGCTTGGGCGTGGGCTTGAGCTTGGGCTTGCTGCTTTTGCTGGAGTACTCTTTATTGGTTGGCCTTTTGGAGGGTTTGGATTAGAGTGGTGAATGAATTTGTTGTGTTGGCTTTCGGTGGGATTGGTGGTGGAACAGGTTTCATGCCAACTGTCGTGGCGGGTGGAGGGATTGTGGTGGTGATTGTGATTTGGGTTGTCGGAGGGGTTTTTGAAATAATTGGTCCTTGAGGAGGCATGCTTTGGGAGACTTGAGGACCAATAGATGCATTAACTGTGGTGACAAGAATAGTTGTGATTTGTTGTGAGGATATGGGCAAAAGAAGTGGATTCGAAGTGGTGGTCGGATTGCTTGGATTGGCAAAATTTTTGATGGGTAAAGGTGGAAGACCTATTCCAAAAGGTGATGCGGATGCGAAAGGAAGCGGGGGAAGGGATGATGCACCACTTTGGAAAGAGAAAGGATTGATAGCTTCCATCATTCCAAACAAGACAACTTCCTCATGCGGTGGGGTAGTTGGTATGTTCAATTGATAGGCTGGTGAGGCATGAAATGAGGATGAACCAATGGGATTATGAAATGTGAGTGGGATGTATGGGTGAGATGGGTTTTCCGGAATAGATGTAGCTAGTGTGGGGGTGATGATTGCTTCTTTATTAGCCACAAGGTGGTGTTTTTGTAATTCCTGGAACATGGCACTCCCCTTGTTCACATTCAGGGAGGTTGGTGTGATGACTGATGTGGTGCAAGGTACTTCTTGGTTGATGTTGGACAATGGGGATGCATCTATACTAGTGCTTGTGTTAAGGTCGGGAGGGGGCATGACCCCTCCTCTTGCTATCGTATTTAGGTATTTGAACATAGCACTAACAATTTTGTGGTTCTTTGTATTTTGAACCATTTCCATGATTTCATTTGGTGTCATCCCCATGTCTTCATTTGTGCTGTCCTCTTGATGACTCTCCTCTTAAGGATTTTGTGATGATAAGGGAGAGTTGCTTGGGGGATTGCTTGATCCCGCTAGGTTCACTTCAGTGTTTAAATGACTCATGTCCATAGAAGCTGATATTTCTCTGATATTATCCATGTCCTTCTTGTATTGAGATCTTGTTTGGACCATATAAAATAGGGATTTGTTCAATCCTAATCCTTTAGGTCCAAAAAAGAAGAACTAGGGAAGCTAAAAGATCAAAGATGGTGATAATGGTGATGGGTTAAATGGATGGGATGAGTGAGTGAAACCTTTGGAGAAATTTTGAAGGTATGTGCTAAACTCGTAAGGGCTTTTGATTTGATGGATCGTGATAATTTGACTAGATGCGTTAAGTCAAACAAGATTGTCGTGAAGTTGTTTTCCCTAGGAAGTTGTGTTATCCTAAGGGAACTTTCACAAATGGATGAATTGACAAAGTGTGCTATGCCAATGTGTTTGAGAACTAATAGACTTTAAGAAGTTGTGTTATCTAAAAGAAAATTTTTCCAATGGTTTAAGACTATGTTGGCTAAGTGTGTTTAAGCCAAGATATGATGATGTTGATTTATCCCTCTAAGTTTAGCGTGATGATTGATTCTAGAGTTCTCAAAAGGTTTGGTGATGAAATGAAACTTGATTTGATGGAGGAATGAATGGGAATGACAACTTTGATCTTGAACCTTAACCTAGATGTGACTCTCTCTACAAAACCTCGGTATTGAAGAACATGCTAGACTTCCTATGGGAGAAATGCAAACCTTTGAAAAAGTTCAGGATTTTGTTGACAATAAAATGCATATAATGCAGGATTGTTCCTTGAGGCTTTTTTGTAGAAATTGTATACAAGTCTCTCCCTCACTTCAAAGAGCGTCTCAAGGCATTGCTCATGGATTTTTAGACTCACTTTCTTGAACTTTGGCTTTTGGATTTTAATCTTGCGGGAAATCATTGGGAACAACACATGTGTAATTCAATTTGTTTCTTTATCTTGTTTAAATGAGGTTCTTTTTATCCAAGACACTTGCTTGCTTAGGTTTTCAAACTATATTTCTAGTGTCCCATTTTCTTTCTCATCCTAGAAGGTCCTTTGTGTGGAAATCGAGGAAAATAGGGCAAAAGTTTCCTTATGTTTATCCTTATTGGAAACAAATGATGGTGAAACTTGTACACTTAGAAACCTCTAGGAATGTGATTCCTAGGGAAAGCAAGCGTGGGAAAGTTCATCAATAGGTATTTTTTTCCCACAAGGTGTTTGAAATTTCAAGGTTATTTGTGTATGTTCATTTTTCAAATGTTTTCAAGATCAAGCAATGTATTCTTTCCAAGCACTTTTACACTCCTAGGTTGATGAGGCAATACCTTGTTGGGTTCCCACTTGGATAAATATAGCTGTGCATATCTTGTGCGAATGGCTAAATGCTTGACCACACTGGTTCCCCTCCATGGCACTCACTTATTTAGGTCAGCCAAGCATTAGTATCCATGAATCTCCCATGGCATACTTTCCATTTCCACAAGAAGACCGCATGTTACGTGGGGCGGCTTCAAAGGACATAACCTTTTGCACCAACAATATAGACAAGGTTTTGGCCTTTTTCTAAACAAGGGGTTCTAATTTGGGCATTCCATTCATGGGGGATTATCCAACATCGGCGAGAGTCCATTGTTGTCCATCTCGTCAGAATAATCCTCATGATATTGGCCTTTGTTCCAATATCCATACTTATATCCTAGGTGGAAATCGCTTGGCTTTAGCATGTTCTCGGTTGGGTCGTTCCCTTGGGTGAGTACTTTTTCCCACAAGGCAGGCCCTCTAAGATAAACAATAGCGAGCTAACATATCCCGTCGTTTACACAACCTTTGTTAAAAAACAACGGGGAAAACCTCCGCAATATGTCGTGCTCACACTCGCATGTTTTGTTCAATTTTAAGTGCCCAAATTGAAATGTGGAGGCAATTTTTCTGACAAGTTAACATCACTAAAATGCTTTTGATTCTCAAGATCGCTATAAAGCACGAGAGAAGTGCATACGCATTTTAATGATGTTAATTTGTAAAAAAGTTTGCAAAACATAAAAGACACTTGTTCATTTTAACCTTCAAAGCAATGATGAATTCTTTTTAAAAGCACCAAATGAAGTGTGAAATTGCCTTGTTCAATTATTACCTTTCAAACCAACTCTAGTGTATTTGCCTAAAATTCTTTTTAGCCCCTTGGCAACCTTAGAAAACAAAGTTTGTTTGTTCTTTTTAGATCCCAATGAAAATTTAGTATTCTAAGGTCAAAGATTTTAACAAGTTCCTTAAAAAAGTGTTGAAGAACACTTAAGTGTTTAGAAAAACTTTGCACAAAATGAACATGATATAAAAGAAAATTTGAACGTTTTTTAAAGCCCAAAATAAAATTAGTTTTCCTAAGGCCAAAGATTTTAACAAATTTTCTCAAGAAGTTTTGAAGAACACTTTTAGTGTTTAGAAACACTTTGGGTTTGTGAAGATAACATCATGGTGAACTTCTCCTTTTGCCTCCATCCTGCAAAATAACAGAAAAACAAAGAGTAAAAAAGAAGAAATACAGCAAACCAGGTTGATACTAAAAAAATTTATTCAAATTTTAAAAACCAGACTGATCTCGCGACAGAGTTTAGCAAGTGTGGTGCTTCTTAATGGGTGTGATGCTGCTTAAAAACACAGGCGGTGCTATACAGCGCCGCGTGGTCGACTGTATGTGGTGCTCTGCAGAAACAAAGACCGTGGGTGCGGTGGAGTTTTACACACGGTGGAATTTGGAAGCGACGGAGTCCAGCAAATTTTCAAATTTGGAGCGCGAGAAGCAGTTGCGGTGCTATATGGTGCCGCGGGCTTCTAGGGGTGTGGTGCAATATAGCGCCGCATATGTGTCCGTGGTGCAATACAGTGCCGCATGTCTATGACGCAGTGCAATTTCCTGTATATGAACAAAAAACGTGAAAAATCGTAGAATTTTGAAAGAAAAACGTGTTAAATGTGAGGCTGCCCTCCTTCTAGCGCCAAAATGTGAACCCCTAAACCTGCAAATGCACAAAGAAGTCAAACATTGTTAGTGTTAGATCAAAATGCATGTAAAGATTTGAAGGATTCCCCATGAAATCCACCTATTAAGCTAAATTTAGGAAAAATGAAGAACATAAAGCAAGAACTTGAACTAAATCCTAATTGAGCAAATAATTTTAAGATCTTATGGGGGAATTAGTGCCAATTATATGTTGCAATTGGCCCTTTCCCAATTCCTATGGTTGCAATGTGGTTTGATGAAGAAATGGTCAAATATTCAAAGAGATTTGAGCATTACCTTGGTGCAAATGTGAAAATGATAGGAATGTATGGATGAAAAAAGCAAAATTGGTTCTCACTTGAAGAGAGTAACTTTGCATATGAGTTGTGGATGAAGATTGAGGAGAAGAGTCTCCAATTTATAGATTCAAATCTTGGAAGAGATAGTGGAAATAAGCAATGTGGGACAAAATATAGTCCAATGGCATTGTGCCTCTTGTCCAAATGTGATTGGATGAGGAATGTGCAAGTTTTGGCCAATGTGCCAATAAATGCAATTAGGTGGCATTTCAAACTTGAGAAATGAAATGTTGAAGAGGGAAAAGGAATGAAGTTAATGTCACTTGGCTCAAGGTCAAGGACATGTAAGAGGCTTTTAATGCCTTGTTGGAAGGACCAAGTCCACTTGGCCTTTTTGAATTCAAAAGAGGAATATTCCCTTTTTGATGCTTTGTGAGGGAAAAATAAAAGAATTAATAAATCAAAGTAATTGATTTATTGTGCCACTTGCATTCTCTAGAGGAATTTAGGGATTGGGATTAATTTAATCAAGGATTTGATTAACTTTAATGAAGAATTAGGTGATGTGACAATTTAGACTTAGGTTTGTGAATTGATTTAAGTCCATAATTGAGAGGAAATGATTTGATTTATTTGATCAAGGAGGAATATATTAAATTAAATTAAATAAGGTTTAATTTATTTAATTTAATATGTGGACTTTAGAGAATTTAATCAAATAAAATGATTTATTTAATTAAACAGAAATGTAAGGTTAATTAAATTAAATTGATTAATTTAATGAAAGGGGAAGATAGACTTAATCAGATGAATAATGATTAAGTGACAAAATGTATGATTCAGAAAGAAATGATGTTAGTAATCAGGATCAAGTGTGTTAAACCGGAAATGTACATTTTCCATGTCTACATTTTCAACCCATAAAACCTCCTCATTCAAAAATGGAGATAAATTTCCATTTGTCATTAAGTAGTTTTATTTGTTGAAGATAATTTCTTAATTAAATTATAATATTATTTAATTTCTTGTGACATGTGTAAATGGAATCTTCCAATTAAATATAAATATTTAATTATATGTTTGGAGAATATTTTAGAAGCTTTCTTAATGGTTATGGGTTTTGATATTTGAAGAAATGTATTTACTTTATATAATAAAGTAATGTGATAATTAATTAAAATAAATAATGGTATTTCTTTAATTGATTAAGAAGACATGAGAAAATGATAATAGTGAATGTTTTATAGAAAACGTGAACATTTATAAATAGATTATTAAATTTGTTTAAATGTAGTTTAATCAAGAAGATTAATTAAATAATGTGTATTTAATTAATTTACCAGACTAATAGGATGTGGCCATTTTTAGATGTGTACATTTCGCCCCTGTTTGAAGTGATGTGTTTTATGCATTGCTTCAAAGAATTTTTGAAAATTGGCTAATGATGCTATATGCCCCCTTGGGTGTTGAATCAGATAAAGATGATTTGATGAAAACCACTTTTGAAATATTGATATGAAATGATGATGATGATGATTATTATTATTATTATTATTATCATTATTATTTTGATGTTTTTCGATTGATTTATCATGTGATAATGAATTCGTGATGACTAATAAGAATAATAGGATGATTGATAAATTTATTTTCATTATTGATGAAAAACAAATAGTAAGATTATCTAAATTTTCTTTCATGATTGATGAAAAAAAATAGTAAGATTGATTTGATTGATTTTATATAAGAGAATTGATACAAGAATTTGATGAAGATGATTGATTGGTTGAATGATCGATAAGAGAAAATGAGAAGAAAGAAAGCACAAATGGATTCAAAAATAAGTATGATGTTTCCCCAGTAAAACTACAAGCCAATATGGATTGATGACGATGATGGTAGTGTTGTTGATAAGGGAAGGATACATCCTAAAAAAACACAAGGATAGGGAAGGATACATTCCAATGATGATGATGATGAGAGTGTTGTTGATAAGGGAAGGATGCATCCCAAAACTACACAAGGATAGGGAAGGATACATCTTGATGATGATAATGATCAAGGCTCGCAGTAAGGCTAGGAAAAAGTCCAAAGGTATGATTGAATGATTTGTGCTAGATTGAATTGATTGATTAGATGAGATTGGAAGAAATGATTGAATAGATTGATTTAGATGAGATTGGAAGAAATGATTGGATCGATTGAATTAGATGAGATTGGAAGAAATGATTGGATAGATTGATTGAGATAATGTAGATGATATGTGATGGATATGATAATGCTCATGCACAAACTAATATTGGATGCAATCTATCGAATATGAAAACTAAAATGCAAAGTTGTCATTTTGTGAGTTGCTTTATGCTCTATGTTTCATCATTGAGCTTATAATATGTTGGAAGTTAGTACAAGCATCAAAGGGGATATTAGCACCAATGATGACCTGAGTACTTCTTTCATGGTGTTTTATATAGCAAGTTAATACAAGCATCGTGGTGTAATTGAACCAAGATGACATGAGTATTGCTTGCATAAACATACAAGAGTTAACCTTTTTCCTATGCAAATTCTGAAATTTCATCAATTATATTTTGTAGAGCATGTCCCATGAAAAATTTGCACAGTAATAATGATCAACTCATAGACAAAAGACAAAGAAAAAAAACATACTCCTTCCTTGTGACTCTAGTTCAATAAATCATTGAGCCACTCTAGAGATATTAAATCAAATTAAAAAAAAAAAATCAATTCAACTTATGATTTAAGTGTTCCATTCATTGTATTCAAATTAAGATCATCCAGTTTGTTTCAGTTTCAATGTGTTACATGTCTCAAAGCTATTTTGATCAAGCGTGATTGGATATTTGATTGTTGATATGATACTTGACGCATGTTCCTTGTTTTGCCT
This sequence comes from Sequoiadendron giganteum, assembly GCA_007115665.2. Taxonomy (NCBI): domain Eukaryota; kingdom Viridiplantae; phylum Streptophyta; class Pinopsida; order Cupressales; family Cupressaceae; genus Sequoiadendron; species Sequoiadendron giganteum. The sequence continues at coordinate 125,385,003 of CM021109.1, read as the reverse complement.
ACTCAAAAAGTTCAAAAAGTTGATTGCCCCTAGTGAATTCAAGATTTTGCCCCCAGTCTAGGGTGAGTCACGACCAATTTATAGATGAAAGCATATGATTTATTGATTTTGTTTTAGATTTTGGGAAATATTTTGATTGATTTTTTTTTTTGATTTTGATGTTTTCTGATTTTTTTGGATTTTGATGTTTTCGGATATTTTGGGATTTTGATGTTTTTTTTTTTTTTGGATTTTTGGATTTTTGCAAGGACATTTAAGATGGAATGGGATGACCAATTGAAGAAACAAGATGCCCCACAATATAAGAGAAGATGCATGATGGAGGATATGGTATGGAAGATTTGGATGAAGTGAATAAAATAAGATGCATGACGTTCAAGAAGATACTTAACCTTGTCAAGATCAAAGGTGAAAATGAGGATAATGACCATGAATGATAAGAGGAAAATGGAAGATAGTATATGGATAGGGAGATGGATATGAAAGATAATATTTGCATGATAGGGGGATGGAGGAAGGGTTTAAGCATCAAGTTTCTTGACTAATATCTCCTAAATATGCACTCTAATAGACCATGGGAATGGGAATAAGACTTATAAATGTTGGCATGATAGAAGAAGCTAAGGCCTTATACAAAGCTTTAAATTAAAGGAGGAGAATGGGGGATATATGTTAGATAATGGATAGGAGTTTGAAAGGATTGGTGATGGATAGATGGAAAGGATGGCAAGATTAACATTGGCACACACCTTGAAGGGTGATGGAGTGATGGAGGAAAAGTGGATTTGGAAGGTGATATTATTTTAGATGGGACATGGGGAAAAGATTTCAGATTAGCAAATTTGGATGCAAATTTGATTTTATTACTTCTATGGGACTTTTAGGAATCCACATGACTTTTTATTTTGATATTTTCTTTATGGGCCTTTGTGGCCTTTTCATATTTTTCTCTTTGATTTATGGACGTTTGAGGTCTTTAAAAAATTTCTTTTTACTTGATGGGCCTTTGTGACCTTTTCCATTTTTCTTTTGCTTTGATGGGCCTTTGTGGCCTTTTGGATTTTTCTTTTGCTTTGATGGGGCTTTGTGGCCTTTTGGATTTTTCTTTTTCTTTGATGGACCTTTGTGGCCTTTTGGATTTCTCTTTTGATTTTTCAATCAAATTTTCATTTATTTTTGCATGACTCTTCGAGGAGACATGTTGATCCTTTGATACATGTGGATTTTTATATTGAAGCTTTTGAAATTTGGCACCCAAAATTTATTCCAAGAGAAATGGGAGGAGTGTATTGAGATGAATGATATGGAGGTATGATGGATGAGTTAATGTAGGAGGAATTTTGAAAGTGGATCAAGGATGTGTGCCTTTGTTGTTCTTGAAGAATAGGAGATGGAGAAATGTGGGACCCTAATATGGATGGAAGGGTTGGGATGATAAGGACCAAGGATAGATGGAAGTTTTGATGAACTAGGATAAGGACCTAGGATGGATGGAGAGTTTGATGAACTAGGAAAATGACCCAGGATGGAGGTAGTGTTTGATGGACTAGGATACCTAGGTTGAGCATGAGGTTTATAACCAAGGTTGTGAGAATATGGTCGTTCTTGGATTAAAAGGGGTTCTAGGATACCTTGTTCATGAAGGCCTAAGCCTTTGCCTTTGTAATTCATAATTTTGCACATTCGTTTACCCATGGGATATGAGTTGTTTGTCAAACCAGATGCAAGTCCATTTTGAAAAGGATATGATATGGATGAAAGGATAGGTGTTGGAAGTAAACCGAAGTGGATAAAGGTGGAGGATCCCAATATATAGGTGTGGGGTTCATGGATAGCTTGAAGAGGTGTGAGAGGCTCTTGACATGAGTATGATGGGATACTTTTATCTTGACTAGGAAACAAATCGTTAGATGAAGGAGATGGAGTAGCTTGATAATCAGATGGAAGGGAATATTTTGATAGGATAGAAGAATTTTGATGCTCCTAGGATGTGATTGAGTCATGAGAGGGTATGGATTCATAAGATGTGGTGGAGGGAGGACTTGGAAGGATATTTTGTTCTTGAGATGGAAGAGGATTATCATGGGTGAATAATGAAAGGAGGGGATCATCATATGATTCTTGAGAGATGGGATCTTGATCAAAGATTGAAAGGGTTTGTAGAATTTTGGTATCATGGGATGGAGTAGAAAGAATTTTTTGATTGATATGTGTAGATTGAAATGAATCATTGGATGTAGAGGATATGATAGAATAAGGTGATTGAATGGAATTATTAACTTGGATGGAAGAACCATGAGGTTTATTTTGGCTTATGGGGGATGAAGATAAATGCATGACATGACAGGATCGGTCAATGTTATTTGATGGCTTAGATTTTCGCTTCTCATTTAACCTTTATGAGAATTCAGAAACATTGAATTTGGATGATGTTTTTTATGGAGGAGAAGATGCCATTTTCATATTTCCATCAAAGAAATTTATAGTTGTGCCCCCTTGTATTTCCTTGATTTTCCCTTGTAGTGCTCTTATTTGTTGGGTGAGATTACTAAGATTGTTTAAGGGAGTTTCATTCTTTTTAGGATCCTCTTTAATTTTCTCCATATCGTAGTGAGAGGGAAATTTGACACCTTGGTTTTCCAATAAAAGGAAATATCCTTCTTTATTTGGCTCTAAAATCTTGTCCAAAATTATGTGAAACTGTGGATCTTATTCAACTTCTTGAATCATTTCATCAGTTATTTCATCATTTGAAGTGTTTCCATGAAGCCTATGAAAATGATTTTCTTCCCTATCACCCACGTTGTAAAGTGGGTCTCTTTTTTCATCTTCTTCTTTGTTTTCAGGACCTTTTGAAAATAGGCATATTCTTACACCAAATTTCAACTAACTTTGATCACAAAATGAGAGAGTGCAATTTGCAAGATATCTTAGTCAGAATAGAATGAGAATTCTATTGATATGACTAAAGAAATTTCTAATTTTTAGCTCGTGATTCCCTGGTTGGAAGGATGATGGTCGTGTTGTGGGAATTAAGCTAGAAACTAGAAATAAAGGTGATGTTGCACTTTGTGATGTTTTGATCATAGTTTGTGAAAATAAGGATTTTGCAAAAGCCTAATGTTTCAAATTTTAGATCTATTGTTGATTTCCAATCCCTTAACATAGATTTCATGGTTTGATTTGCTAAATTCTTGTATTTTTTGGATGATCTTATCTGAATTAATGGTTTGAAAACACAACATGCAATAGGAAGACGATTTTTTTAAAGACATAGAATCTAAAACATTGAGTGTATGTTCAAGGATCGAGCATGACCCTTTTTATTTTCAGTGGTATTTGAACAAGAAGACACTTCAAGGAGACTCACTTTTAATGGTCAAAGGGTCATCATAATAATCATAACCCACATCTTAGAATTACATCAACTCACATAGCCATGTCACCCCCTAGAGGGCCCCTGTGTTTTTGTATTTTCTAGGTGCGTACTCAAGGTTAGATTTCTCGATCCTTTGAGCAAACGGTCCTTGGCAATTTTATGGTGAGTTTCTTGGGGGAATATTCTTCCCTCCCCTTGCACTATGATTATTATGATGTTTGGATACTGACATGGTTGGCTTTCTACACTATGGTTCATAGTAAAGGTATCCATTCGGCGTGGCAATAGATAAACTCCCTCAGGAGACCTCCCAATCTTTAAAACAAATATTTTAGGGATGTTTATCTTGCTCACTTCTATTGAATATGGGTTTCCCCAAAATTCACTTTTCATTAGAGTGGATTGGAAAACCTGGCTTTGGTTGTTCCCACTTAGGTCGTTCCCGTAGGGTGAGTACTTTTTCCCACTACGACAGGCCTTCTAAAGGTTGTAACAAATCATGAAATGCATAAAATGAAAAAGGTAAGTCTGATGTTTTGGTCACCCAGTAAAGGGTAGAGAATAGACCTATTACCCCACAATCACAACAAAAGTATGGTTCAATTTTAAATCCAATTCATGATTTTCTATGCTAAGTGAAGATTTTTCTTCAAAACAAACATTGGATTCATTTTAACCAAGAAAAAATGATGTTTGGTGACTATCCTAGGATTGATTAATTCCATATTTAAGTGTCTATCCTAGAATTGGTTTATTTTAATCCTCATACATCAATAAAACCACTGCCCACGGTTGCATCAGATCCAGACAACAATTTAAGAATGAGATTATAATTGCTCCCAAAGTGTTTAAAAACACTTGTTAAAATCATGTGATAATGTTTTTTCTTTCATTTTCATGCTCCATGATCCTTTAAAACCTACAATACAAGCTCCAAATGTTATATTAAATCAAGAAACAAGAAGATATGGGGGTTAGATAAATGATTAAGCATAAAAACTCTAAAATTTAGACCAAGTTTCATTTTTGTTTGAAATTAAGTGAGAATTTGAAACTTTTAACTCTATCAAAGTTGATAAACACCTATACCATTAGATAGATTACGAAATTCTACCCCATTTCAAAAATAAAAGCTCTGAAAAAGACCAAAATATGACCAAGATATGACCATTTTAAAATTGACTATAAAAATGTTAAACCAGGCTTTGTATGCGCTAAAACATAGATGTGCTAAAATATAGATGCACTAAAACAGAGCATGGATGCGCTAAAATAAGTTCCATATGTGCTAAAATATAGCATATATGCACCGAAACATACCTCATATGCCCTAAATTGTTCAATGGATGTGCTAAAAAGGGTCTTGTATGCACTAAACCGCGATTCCAGATTATAACATGCTAAAAAACCTACAATAAAAAGTTAAAAATGGGGCAAGGGCCCCACAATGGGCACCAAAAATGTGTGTGTGAATAAGTGTCAATAACTAAAACTTGGAACACACCAATGAAACATTATATTGAAGGATCTAAATAACTAAAACAAGCTAAATTATGAAAATTCTTCAAAATCATTCCATTGTCCTCTATCCTCAAGCTTTTATAGATTTACTTTCTCTCAGCTTGTTAAAGCAACAACTCAGTAAAATGATAACTCAAAGAATGAGTATTATGCAAGCTAAGGAACTACTTCTCCTATGCTAAATGATTATGATAAGCTATAGTAATTGTGCAGCTAAAGCTATGCTATGAATTGAAACTAGATTATTGTGCTTGATTGCTGGAGATATTTCACTATAATGCTCTTACTATGCAACTAAAATCTATATTTTCGAAGAGCCAAGAGGCTGTATTTATAAATTTTCAAAAGGAAAAATATTTTTTGGCAAGCTTCAATGGTTAAGATTTATCCTGGAAGAATGGATGGTGAGAGATAGAGAGGTTGGAGAGAATATAGTTGCTTGAGAGAAAAATATGGATTATGATTTCAACCCACAAAACCTCCTCATTCAAAAATGGAGACAAATTGCCATTTTCCATGAAGTAGTTTTATTTATTGAAGATAATTTCTCAATTAAATAATAATAATAATATTTAATTTCTTGTGACATGTGCAAATGGAAGCTTCCAATACAACACTAGGAACAATTTGCAACCAAGACAAACACCTTCAACATCTCTCCCATTTCCTAATCCTATCTTGCTTAGTTCCCCTTGTTTTCCTTCAAATATTGGAAAGGAGTATGATCTTGTTGAACAACTAAAAATTACTCTTGCTAAGATATCCTTATGGGAAATTATTCAAGCCTCCCCTCAATATCATAACATGATTCAAAGTGCTTTACAACAAGTTCCTATACCTTCTAATCCACACTCAAAATGTGTGGCAGTGAAAATTCAAGCCATAACCTCGAACACCATAGACATTACTTTTCATCAACATGAGCTCCCTCCCTTTGAGATGAGAAAGAAATATGATACATTCAATATCATAGCTAGATACAAAAAGAATGGAATAAAAAGGACCCTTGTTGATAATGGATCAACTCTTAATGTGTGTAGTGCAAGACTTATGGATAAAATTAAAGTTGATAAATCAAAAACTCAACTTGATTCTTTATCTACTAAGGGATTTGATAATGTGGGAAATGAATCTTTTGGAGTATTCACTTTACCTATTATAGTCAGAAAGACTACCTTACAAACAATTATTCATGTTATGCCTCATGACCTTTCACACAATATCCTTTTAGGAAGACCTTGCTAGCAAAACAAGGATAGACAACTGAGAGGGGGGGTGAATCAGTTGTTACCAAAATCAAACTTATTCAACATTAATCAACCTTTAATCTCATATTTGATAATTAATAGTGCAAGCATAGATCAATAACACATTAGAGACACATGAACACCAAGATTTTATACATGGAAACCCTATTATGGGAAAAACCATGGTGGATATTAGTCCACAAGATTATACCCTATTAGAAGTATAATGAATAATTAATAAGGAATGCACTTGTATTTAGGCACATTGCCTAGAGCACACTGCTTAAAGGAAGGTTCACTACCTTACATAAAATAATCAAATTAAATCCATCTGATGAAGTTGAACTGAGAAATTAGCTTCTATAAAAGCCCGATTACAGTTCTGATTAGGTGCAGATAAACTTCTACACACTCTTCCATACTCTGCTCAATCTCTTTCACACTTTGATCTACTCTTGAATGATTTGACCTTATTCGCACATCTACACCACTTGCACATACCGAGCATTCCTCAAAATGAGGAAAAAAATCATTCTTATATATCTGCTACATGGATTTACATCAACTATTCAGTTGGCCACAAATAAAGAATAAAGTACAACTGTTGACCTCAATACATGAATAAATCTTCATGTGCACCAACACAAGTCAGCCACAAGATAGTGAGGACCCAAAAAAACACCCTCAAACATGCCAAACAATAAAATATTAATCTTCATGAATCCACAACATGCTACCACCATCATTTCGGCCAAGAACATGAAAACTCGACCACACATCAGAAAAATATTTGATCATGAACACTCTGATCAATTCAAATGTACAAAACTGATATAGAAAAATCTAGTCTCATCTATGTATGTCACACGTACATGCACAACAACTGAAATTACCATAATTTCATCCTCTTCTTCCAAGAACACTTGCTATAAAAACTGAATAATTGTAGGCACACAAAACTTCATAACTTCCACAAATCTTGATGCGTACCACTGAAACTTTTAGACAGAATACTAGAAAGTTTCAATGACAAACCCTTTAAAGTGCACTCTCTTATTATCAACTTATACCACTTTCCACCACTCTGACCTTCTCAACTTCACTGGCTCCTTGCAATATATTTTTTACAATTTTCTCAATATCTTCAACATATACAGTCTTCAAAATCACCAATACTAATAGTTTTGACATCAATGACAACCACAACATCCAATAGACCTTTGATTCATGGGATGAAAATGATTCCTTCAAATCTTAATCGTATCATCAAATATGTCTATAACAACAAGGAATACCAAGTTGAAATGGAACCTGAGCCTAAAAGTTGCTTATAAGTTGAAAAATGAACCACAAGTCCTCTAAGTACACTAATTCCAACATTAAACATAGAACCTATAAAGTAAGAGAAACAAGAGATGGAAACAATGTCAAAATTCTTATATGATGATTGCATTCCTTGGATTTCAAACATACATTAATGGGAGAATAAAAGATCATAAACAAATATTTAGACAAGGGAAAAGAAACAACGGTAATGTCAACACAAAATTCAAAAGACCCTTCAAAAGCATCCACCTCAACCACTTTAGAAGAACAACAAAATTACACAACAAAATTTGATGAACTTAATCATGAACAACCATTGAATCCAAAAGAGATGAAGAAAACTTATGGAAAAGGTTATGAAATGATTAAACAACTGGGATATAGTGGAAAAGGATGTGGTACTAAAGAACAAGGTATCTATGTCCCCAAAGAGCCTCACATGCAAGAAAAGTCTCATGGTATTGGTTATTGTCCCATGATAGAAATAAAATCATCAAACAAGCCTTAACTTAATATCAACACTATCATAAAACATACTTCTAAGAAAACTTTAACAATGGTGCATCCTAAACTGATAGACACTAGTGGTCTTGATTGTTATCCTTTACAAGAAACACAATAAATAAATAAATCCTCACTTAATGCAACAATCATCACAAAAAACACAAATGATTCAAATTCGTTACATTTTACACCCTCTTGTAAAGGAGAGAATAAAATATCACAATCTAAAGAGTCTTGTGTCTGTAATGCCCCGCCACGAAACCCTAGAGGGAAACACACAAAAGAACCTTAAAATGGACTAAAAAAATTTTAGTACAACATATTAAAGGTTTCCAATACAATAACTATCATTCTAAACCAAGGTCCTCTAAGGTTCCATGACTACGCTACTAGAATCCCATAAATCTACTATCAAAAAATATGATCCATCACATTTAACAAATCCATCTATCAATATGAATTTCACATAATCTATACCATTTAAAGAACATCCAATATGAATTACTTGTATCATGTCATATATAAAGAAATATAAAAGATCATTTAATTCATTAACATATGAAATAATAATCATTTACATTATCCATTATAAGAGAGTACAATATTGCAATTCAAGAAAAAATAACAAGCATGATAAATGTATCTAAACATACATATAGTTAAGCTATACCGACTAATTTAGAAAAAGAATGTGATCCACCATCTCAAACCACATTCAGGTATATTGATACACTAAGAATTTCCTCAAGATATGATATCTTAGAAGTGACTCCTCAAGATACCTAAACCATGGGAAGTCACTCCTCAAGATATCAAATCTTGGGTAACTCCCGGTCCAAAACGATGCCTTCAAAGGTTTATTAGTTGTAGTACACATCGGAATCAAGATATATATCTCCAAATCATAAATTTAGAAGTGCCATCATTAACCATAGTATGTCATCATTAGTTACCATTCAAAATCAATTTCATTAACTAATATAAATAAGGTACATCATTAAATTTACTAATTACAAGAGAAAGTTCAACAATAATTTACAACATTAAATTATTACATCGTTACATCATGAACAACGTCTCCTTGAACACATGTGAGGAGAGTACATCAAAAGTATTATACATGATACAATAGATTTATGGGACAATAAAAGTACATGAAATATAATCCACATAAACTAGAACAAGTGCAAAAGTCTTCATAACCAAGAGTAGTCACCACAAACACAAACCAAGTGAGGGAACCCAATGTAGTAAAAGGCACATTCCACTCGACCATGTGGAACCCTAAGGTCCACCCCTTGTTCTAGGAGATAGAATTAATATCCCAACACAATATTCAAGAGATAGAAGATGGCACAAGGGCTAACCTGAATCCAATGTACCAATACGGTACAACCTCACATGACAACAACACCACTTCCAAAGGCACACAAAATTCAAAGAGAGACATGAGGCAAGAGAATACTAGGTTACCTTAGGAGGAATGCCATCACATAGTTTTCTATGGGTTACCTTGGTAGATCTTCCTAGGCCTTGGCTCCCATCCTAGGTTACCCTAGTAGCCTCTATTAATCTTCAACCCCCATACATCTCTATACAAAATCAACATACCTCTCAAGAGGATGAGGTAGTCGATCTTGCCATTCCAGGCCTTCTCAACTCATCTCAAGCCCAAACAAGCAATTGAGCTATGAGTGAGGCATTCACTTATCTTGATTAGTGTGATTACTACCCAACCCCCTAATTCATTTTAGATTATCTCTTAATTACAAAACTCCCACATGGGTTACCCTGGCACCACTTCGTGTGTCGGTCCCCATTGAGATTCACTCCCCTACTAGCAACTAGGAGACCCAATGGAACAATAGAGAAAGGCCAACTTGCACAAACACCCAAACCTCATTGACATACACAACAAGGCAAGGAAAAACTCATCCCACCCACAAGTCACAACCATAAAGGAGTATATACCATGCAAGGCTAATGACCCTCGTATACTCAATCAATACATAAAAAACAATCTCAAGGATTATCAATGAATTATATCAAGAACAGAATTGTCCCCTAGCCTATAGCAGAATCCTAATACCCACTACACATAAATAATTTAAACATTGAGAAAGAACTTACTAATATCTCATTTTCACTACTTACTAGCTTAATTCATACAATAACTTAAACAAAGAATGCAAGTTAAATTAATAACACAACCATTACAATTTTTTAAATTTTCATCTTAGACCAAGAATAATCTCAATTCTTCTATATCTAAATTTTTCTATGATACATTCATTTTTCTATCAGAATAAATCAATACTAAAACAACATTATCAAATATAATACCTATGGTTACACATATATAAATATATATATATATATATATTTTATATCATTTAAGCAAGGCTCTATTTTAAGTTACAAAGTGAAAATTTAAATCATATAGCTACCTATATATATACCTAAAGAGCCATACATATACATACATATATATACATGTGTGTGTGTGTGTGTGTGTGTTTAAAAGGAAGACAAAATCTGGATTACGTTATAGTGCCAAATAATAGATTTAAAAGTGGCAGAAAAGCGTACATGAGTATATGCATATATATATGTATGTATGTATGTATGTATGTATGTATGTATGTATGCATGTATGTATGTATGTATGTATGTATGTGTGTATAAATTTCCAATGCATTTAAAATACAAATGTGCATATACAACACAATACATATTGAAAGGCAACAAACTAAATTTTCATCGAACTCAAATCTTAACAATTATCAACCAAGCCATCCGTACAACAAATGGTATTTAATTGAATACCAAATAAATTATATATTCATCAAAGCCCACATAATGTGGAAAACACTCAGACAACCTGCCTAAGGTTATTCATTGAATCTTACAAATTCATATTTACATTACAATGATCATTAATCAAATCTCCAAACATCCAATATGTCTATTTATTATCATATGTAAAATTAAATATTACGCATGCTAAATAAATAGCATAATCTCTTCAAAATGAACGAAGATATAATTATAACAAATGATAACTAGGAAATAAAAAGAATCAGAGTTTTCAATGTTGAGCATATGATGTAGGAAAGAAAAGGAAAATATCCCTAGATAATACATAATTTCATACTCTAAACATAGATTAAGGTCTCCAATACAAATCACTACACTTGAAAGAACCACCTTGGAGGAAACATTCATGGGAAGGACAAATAGAATCATGTGTGTAAGTATAGTGGCATAACTGTTGAGAGGAAGAGATAAATTCTAGTCACCAACCAAGATTGGCTAGCGCCAAGCCTAGCTCATAGGTCAGCCATCAAAATAAGCTATTGGCCAAATTAGAAGGTTTGCTAATAACTACAAGGGTAGAAGAAATTTTAAGAAACCACATTTGAGTGTGGGGGAAACCGAGGCCAAAGGGTATTCACACATAATGATTTTATATTTAAAAGGTTGTATACAATAGTTTGAATGTCCCAAAATATGTCACAATAAGGTGTAAAAAGATTCATCTATGCAAAAATTGGTTTCATAGAAAGCCTTCAAAAATTCACAAGCAATCACCTACAAATGAGTACAAGATATGAATACAAATGGTTGAATACAAGGTATGCCCCAATTATAGTTTGGGCTTGATAATATATCAAGAAGAGGATTCAACACCATTATATGGGGTATGGGTTGCAGAAAAGCAAAAATTTGATTTCTAATAAAATCTTGGAAAATTTTCAAACATTGAATCTTATAAATGGCACAACTTAGAAATTATCAGGAGTTGTTGTTTCAATAGCACAATTACACCCTTTCCTTTTCTACAAAATTATAATTGAGATTAGCAAGAACCTAGTTTCTCCTATTTCCAAAGTGATAACTTGATGTAGAGCTTACAATCTCAGCCTGCTACTACAACCCCTACTTCAACAGCTTCTAAATTTACACAACACCACAAAATCCCCAATTCCAAAGCTTCCAAAACCCCCAAGAAAATATTTCAAGAACCAGAAAATTGTTCATGGAAAGAAACAAAATTAGCTTTTCCAGAAATTATGCAACAACCCCTTTCTTTAGCAAATTAATTAATTTATTAACCACTTCCCAACTCTTTGTTGCAACATCCACTTCTTTAAATTAATTATTTTATTTTATTTTCCCCCACATTCTTAACTGCCACAACTCCAATATGTTTATTTATAACATATTCTTATATTTTTATACTCAATAATTTCTTATATTCATTATAGTCTCATTTATTTTGTTTGCACCAGTATATTTATTTTAATATTCCAAAATTAAATCATAATTTTAATTTATTTAGACAAAATAAAACCTTAATATTATTTCATTTTATCAATACTTCAATTATATAAAAACTTTTATTTTAATTATCAAAAAGGATTTTAACTTAATAACTCTATTTTAATATGATGATCAATCAAAGCACAAACCAACTAATTTAGTATAAATGTACAAAATATCAAGCAATACAAACCTCACAATGAAGATGGAAGATAAGACCATGACACAAAAAATAAATGAACAACATTGCTAGGGTGACAAAAAATACACATCCTCATCAAGGATGATGGCTCACATAGGGGACCTGATGCTATCTCCAAATCAACAATCTCCATTCGGATTAAGGCATGCTAAAACTTGGAAATTCAGGTGGATTTGATGCCTAGTACCTGCAACTTGCAGTAAACCACACTGTCAAGCATGTACATGGTCAACTAGTCAAACACACCGTGAAGGAAAAGTCGTAGCGTCACAGGGCACTCATAAGCAAGAGATGTGACATTGTCCCCCTTCACCAAAATATATCAACGCACAAAAATAAAATACTAATAACATGATATGAACATACATCCCCTAATCACATAATGCTCAAAGAAATAATAACCCACTCTATCAATTAAACTGATCTACTAAGCATGGTATAAGCATAAACATTAGTGATAAAAGTATAATCAATAATCATCATAATTGTGAATCCATCATAATAACTGTGAATCCATCATCATAACTATTATACCCCTCCATTTTGTCCTTTTGATTGAACAGTGTTTTGCTCTTTTATGTTGTACTTTCTATTAGTACCTTGACTTTGGTACCCAATTGCTATTTGTTCGCTATCTATAAAGCAAAGTTAATGTTATCTTTTGATGTGATGGTATTTTAATATGATGTCATCTTTATGTCATGTTTTGAATTAACATAAATGGATATTTGAATTAATGATGTTTATGCTTTGGACTATATTAATATGTTAGATTTGTCAGTTAGTTACATTGTCTTGGTGAAGGGGATGATATTGCATCACTCGCTTGTGAGCGCCCTACGATCTTGTGATTTCCTCTTCACGGTGTGTTTTAATTATGACATGTTTATGTATGTGGATATACTCTTTGTTCGCAGGTTGACAGGTACATGACATTGACTCCACTTGGTTTCACAGGTTTGAGCGTGTCCAATGCTCAATGGTATTCGATTGGGAGATAGTAGCTATGTTTTCTGTGCCAAGTCATCACCCTAGTCATAGTGTGTCATCAGGTGTTAGTCGGGCTGTGTTGCTTTTAATATTGTTCCCTCTCTTCGATTATTTAATTACAAGTTGAAAAGGGAAATTAAATGGCTTTATGTATTTAAGTGGTTGATTAAATTAATCTGGTAATGATGTTAGAAATGTTATTTAATTTATTAATTAATTTAATTTAATTAATAAAATGATTTAATCTTGGATTAAATTAATTTTATTGATTAATTAAATTGATGATGTTTAAATCAGATAAGTATTTCATTGTGAAATTATAGATTTAATTTTTGAAATTGAAAAGATTAAATTAGAAATTTTGAAAAAGAATTTAAATTGCATTTTTTTTTATAAAAGTTTGAATTCAAAAATTGAAAAAGAGATATTTTGAGATATTTTCCATTTTTTGTTTTCAGAAATTGATGAGGGTTGTTGTATGGATATTTTGAGTATTCTCATTATTATTGGATTTTTCTTCTCAAGTTTTTTAAAAACAAGTTGGAGAAATTGAAAATAGAGGAGAGGAGGAAGAATTTTGGCATTTTGGTGGGTTTGGATTGAATTTGAGGAAATTTGCTCATTTGAAGAGGAAATCAAAGCAAGGATCTATGCACCATCAGGTTCATGTTATTTAATTGTTATTGAAATTGAAAAGATTCATGTTTTTGGAATTGATGTTTGCAAAATCATTGTTTGGAAACTTGAATGATTTATGTTAAAAAATTTAAAAAAAAAATCCATGCTAGATCTTATTTGCAAAACCTTGGAAAAAAAACCTTTGTTTATGTTTGAATTCTTCTCAAAATAAAAGGGTATTCTTGACTAAAAATAGCTATTTTATAAAGGGTTTTCCCATTGTGTTCTGAAAATTCCTGGGAAATATATGTATATAAATATATATATATATATATATATATATATATATACTGATATACATATATATATAGGCATATATTATATTATAATATATATAGGCATATATATATATATATATATATATTAAGTTATTTGTTTTCATTTTGGGATCACTGTCAAATTTTGCGGTTAAAATTTATACCTTGGAGAAAAAAATTCGTAGGCCATTTTTTATGTTTAAAAAATAAAAATATAAAACAAAAATTATTTGTGAGGGGTTGTGGGCTCACCCCCACCACACCCCCCATGGGAGGGGTGTGGGGGGGAGACCCCCACTCCTCTCATCCGTCATTGCTGCCCAGACCAAGGCTTGATTTTGTTAAACACAGCCCACCCACAGTGTGGGTTGGTTGTGGTTAACACAGCCCGCCCACGGTAAGGGACAGTTGTGGTTAACACAGTCACGCCCTAACCAGGGGTCAGTTGTGTTAAACACAGCTGCCCAACCTCCAACCCTAATGCATGCGATGCGTGCCCCGAGGCGATCAGGCGGTCAATGCAATTTTTTTAATAAAAATTTATATTATCTTTTAAATATTTATTATTATATTTTTTATAATATTTTAATATTAATATATATATTAAAATAATAATAATATATATATTAATATTTAATATTTTATTATATAATATTAAATATTAAAATTTTAATTAAGTGTTTAGTTACGAATATTATATTATTATATTCATATAGATTAATTGTTAATTTTAATATATGGATTTTATGACGGAATATATGTAAATATTAAAATATTGACTTAAGTTTAATTGGGAAAATGGGGATATGATATTCTTGAACAAATTATTGACCTTATTTTAAAAATAATATATTTAGATGGAATAATGTATTTGTTTTAAATGATATGGATATTAAGTTATGTTAAATTGTTTTGGAAATGGTTATGTCAAGTAGAGGAAATATTTATTACTTTGAAACATTATTTTTTGAATGGTGGAAATAAATGGTTATTTTTTATTTATTAAAATCAATTAGAGTATGTGATATTGGATTCAAATTTTGTCCTTGTCCAATGGACTCGTTATTCTATTTTGTTGCATTAAGGCAATAAAGTACTAAATGTTTATTTTATTTTAATTTCAAGCAATTAAGGATTGAATATTTGATTTAAATTTACGCTTATGTCTGAAAGAGGCATTATTAAATAGTTTTATTATGGCAATAATCTATGAAATTTTATTAAAAGAATTGGATTTAGGAAATCCGAAGCAGGTTTAATTCTTGATTAATTGCTTGTTTAAGTATGATTTCTTTTATTAATGCCTTGGGGAAATTTGTTCAGTAGGGGTTTTCAGTTATGTGGGTTGTCGTATGATGTTTGTCAACCTATCGCGAATTCCTTGGGTAGTGCATGGGGTCTAGTAAGTGTTTAACCCGGTTTCCATGAATAGGGATGTTTTGTGACTCCTAGTAGAGGAGTGGCTTTGTTATGGTTGTACCTCCAGTGTTGGAGTGAGTTTCTTTCTAGGTTTCCTCCAAGAGTTGGAGTGGTTGTAATATTTATTGTGTGTGCACTTGGGTTCCCTTGGTAATTGGTTTGATTGTGTGTTGTCAAGTAGAAGAGTGGCTTCCGTTAGGCGTCAGAGCCCAAAGAGGTAAACTAGAAAGCTTCAGAGGTGGTTAATCAAGTGATAACTAAAAAAATACTTAGAAGATTAGGACTAACTTCTCACTAATCAAGATAATTTTTCCTCTCTCATAGACATAAGGGCTCGTTTAGACTTGGGATGAGTGGGAAGGCTTAGAATGGTAAGGTCATTTGTCTTGTCTGTACAAAAGGTATTTTATTTTGCATGAGTGAGTATGGGGGTTGGGATTTAGTTGAGGCCACCAGGATAAACCTTAGTGGGGGCCAGATCCTATGAAGATTCCTAGAGGTAATCCCATGATGAGCTATGTGATGACACTCTGTCTAGGACAATAGTTGGTATTTGACTTTGTGGGTATGGATTCCTTAACATACCTGATGTGACTATAGTTGGTATTCGATTATTATGTTCATGGTTCTCGTAACATACTTGATCTACTTTATATCTGGAATTAATGTGACCATGTTAGAGTTGTACTTGAGTTGAACTCGTGATGTACTTGTGTTGCACTTGTGTGGTTCATGTCATTGGTTGTGTCAGTTTGGTTCAGTTATATTTTAGCCTGTGTCTAGAGGTGTTGGTCTTGGCTAGGATTCCTTGTTACTATCTCCTAGAATGGGGGGTGGGCCTTTGGGTTCCACTTGGTTGGGTGGCGTGCACCTAAATCCATTGGGTTCATTCTTCATGTTCGTGTGGACAAGATTCCAGTTGGAGAGCTCGTGGGATTCAATTCCAATTCTTGTTTTTTATTATTTCAGTTGCTCTTGTGATTTGTTACCCCTCATTTGTTATCGAGGTGGAAAGTTTTAATTGTAATTATGTTCATTTGACTTGCCTCATTCGGGGAATGAGAGATGTAATCTTATTGTTTAATTGTGAATAATGAAATTGAAAGTTATATCTTATGCTTTGATGTATTTATCTTATTTGGAATGTATGTGTTTAATTTCTTAAGTAAATAAATGTTATGGTTTAGATTCATTTTTTTTGTTGAGGTTCTATATAACTTCTGTCTCGTAACCTTAGAGGTTGTTTGCATTAGTTAGTGAACTTTCTTACTAATTGTACTTAAACACAAAAAAAAAATTAGTCCATTTAAGTAGTTAATTCCAACTTCCTCTAGGATTGTGTGGCGGGGCGTTACAATAACTATGAATAAATCATCAAGAAAAGTATCATAATGCCCAAATGAAACCAAATAACTGTTATTAATAGAAGGAAAACTAAGGGGAAATATATTCTCTCCCTAGAACTAGGCTTACTCATGTAAGCTTGCAAATAGATATGGGTACAACTCTCTCATCTTGGATGCATCCTCCCATGTAGCAAAAGACTCATCATTAGGATCCCACTAGACCCTCACCTACTTAATGTCTCAACCCTTGAGGGTGCATCACCTGTGTTAAATGATTCCCGCAAGCTCCAAAGCCAATTTACCATCCTCTACCTATAAGGAATTCCAATCAAGCACATTAGAAATATCTGGGTAATAAGGTTTGAGAATAGAAACATGAAACACATCATGAATGCATGATAGATTGGGTGGAAAAGAAAGAAAATATGTTATATAATCAATCCTCTCCAAAACCTCAAATGGCCCAAAAAAGTGTGGTGCGAGCTTAGAGCCTTTTCGATAATAGATTAGATTCTTACGTAGATGCATCCGCAAGAATACAGAGTCTCTTACTGAGAATTGACGGTCAACCCTATAAGCATCTGCATGTTTCTTATGTGTGTCTTATGCTACCACCAAATGCTCTCTAATGTGAACCACTTGCTACTCCATCTCCTGAAGCATCTCCAGACCAAGAAGTAATTTTTCCTCAAGATGAGCCCTACTCAATGGGGTCTAACAAGGATGACCATACAACACCTAAAAAGGAGGCATTCCAGTAGAACTGTGATACCAATTATTGTATGCAAACTTCACCAAATACAGGTAATCCTCTCAATGCAACTGTTGATTCATAACATACATCTAAATCGTATCCTTGAGGATCTAATTAACCCTCTTATTTTTCCCACCAGTCTCTAGGTGATAAGTTGAACTAAAGTTCAGCTAATTCCCCAATACATGATCCAAAGACATCCAAATATTTGAAGTAAACATTGGATCTCTATTTGAGATAATCTTGTGAGGAATACCATGAATCTTGACTATATCCTCCATGCAGTTTCTAGCCACTGATGAAGCATTGTATGAGGATCGAACATGAGAAAAGTGTGCCACCTTAGTAAACCTATCCATGGTGACCATGATGGTGTCATGTCGATGGGAAGAAACTAGAAAACCAACAATAAAATCCAATGATATGATGTCCCATTTCCATTCAAGAACAAGATGTGGCTGCAAAAGACCTATGGGATGATGATGTTCTACCTTCACTCTCTGACACTCCAAAAATCTTGACACAAAATCAACAACATCCCTCCTTATTTCGACCCAAAAGTATAGTTTTTTAAGGTTTGCATACATCTTTTTGACACTCGGGTGAGCTAAAAAGGGTGCCCGATGTGTCTCTAACATGATCAAAGTACAAAGATCTATTGAGAAAGGAATATAAATGTGACCCAAGTGCCACTAAAGGCCATATAAATCAAGGGAATAATGATAAAATCTACCCTCTAAAGCTTTTCCTGACTCAATATCAACTCTCACCTCTTGATACCAACTATCTATAGGAAGTGCAGTAAGGATCTGACTCCTCAAGTCCACTCGAAGAGTCACCACGAAAATCTCATGTCTCTATCAACTAAGAGAATTTTCCACCACATTCTCCTTTCCCTAAATATACTTCACTTCAAAATCATTCTCGCACAAGAACTCCATCCACCATCTCTACCTCGCATTCAAATTTGGTTTCATGAAAATATGTTGTAAACTATGGTGATCACTATGCAGCTCAAACCAATGTCCCAACAAAAAGTTTCTCCATTTTGTCAAAGCATGAACACCAGTAGCTAACTCTAGATCATGTGTAGGATATTTTAGCTCATGATCCTTGAGTTTTCGCAACTCATAGGCAATCACACGACCATCCTGCATCAACACTGATCCTAAACCCTCCAAGGAAACATATGTACAAACCACAAAATCCCTAGCAGGATGAGGAATTGCCAAGATAGGTGTGTTGTTCAACCTCTCCTTAAGAATCTAAAAGGATACCTAACACTACATTGGCCAAATAAACTTCTCCCCTTTCCTCTGAAGAGAAGTGATGGGGTGGGCTATCCTTGAAAAACCTTGCACAAATCATAGGTAATAACCTGCCAAACCCATGAAACTGTGAACCTCTACAATATTAGTGGGAATAGCCCAATCAATAATAGCTTAGATCTTTGAAGGATCCATGACAATTCCCTCACTAGAGATAACATGACCCAAGTATTTCACCTCTATCTGGAAGAAATCACATTTTTCCATATTTGCATACAATTGGTTCTCCCTCAGACACTGTAGCACCTACCGCAAATGCTCCTCCATAGACCTCAAATAGATCCAAATGTCATCCAAAAATACCAAAAAAATTCTATCAAGGTAAGTACAGAACACACCATTCATCAAACTCATGAATATGGAAAACACATTCATTAACCCAAATGACATAATGGTGAAATCATAATGCCTATAATGAGTGCAAAATGCGGTCTTATGGATGTCTACCTCAAAGATGTGCAACTGATGATATCCTGACTTAAGATCAATTTTTAAAAATACCCTAGCACCCTTGATCTAATAAAAAAATATCATCAATCCTTGGTAAGGGGCATCTATTCCTCAGTGTCACCTTATTGTCAGTATTCAATGCACAATCAAAGAAACCCATCCTTCTTCTTCATGAAAAATAATCGGTGCTCCCCAAGGAGAGACACTAGGATGAATGAACGCTTTCTCCAACAAATCCTCAAGCTATATCCAAAGCTCCTTAAGCTCTTGAGTTGTCATCCAATATGGAATTCAAGAAATAGGCTCAACTCCAGGAACAAGATCTATCATAAAATTGATGTCACACTTAGGTAGCATCCCTGGAATCTCACTAGGAAATACATTAGCATATTGTCTAAGGATAGGATGACTATCAGGAGATACCACTCGGCTCTCGCCTAACTCCAAATCATTAATTGATGTTGCAAATAGCTGACATCACCAACACATACACCTCATCAACTACATAGAAGAGATCATACAAAAGGAAATAGGCCTCTAGACACCAACTACCTCCACCTCCTTGCTAGAATCATCTACAGACTACACTGGCTTACGATGATAATCTATCACTACTCGATGAGCCTCTAACTAATCCATGCCCAACACAAAATTGTAAGACCCAAGGGGTATAATACGAAGGTCTATTGTGGTGCAAAGAGAACCAATCCTCAAACCACAACCATGAACAACAGACTCAACTATGATCTTAGCACCAGAGGCCAACTCAACCTGCCACCTATCATCCTGCTTTACTGCCACTAGTCCATATCATGCTACTAAGAAAGGAGAAATAAAATATTTTTAAGCACTCGAATCAAAGAGAATAGAGACTCTAATACCCTATAACACACTTGTAGTATCAATCACTATACTATGATGCTCAGCCTGGTAGTTTTCAACTGCGACAAAAACCTTGTGTGATCTGCCTACATCCCTATTATCGGCTCTAAATTTGTCGGCCTCTAACTAAATCTAGATGTAACCTTTTGAGGACATTGTTTAGCAATGTGACCCTACTGGCTGCAAGGTAAATACCCTATACCTCTATCATAACCTCTACCACTTTGGGGTGCACTAGACTACTGGAAACTACCTCTACTAGCTACAAACTGTGAACTCTAGGTTGGATGATCAAGATGATAATGCTTGTTTCACCTCCAATTCTTATCTTTCCTAAACTGAAACCTATCACCCTTCTAAGGTTGAGATTTCTTATGTTTTGACTGAGAGTTTTACTATTTTTGACCACCCTTAGCGAGCGCATGGTGGCTCCTAGAGGGTCTTGTTGTCTAAGTCTAGCCACCTTAAGAACTAAAATATATTGGGGTTGCACTACCAATCTGCACTCTTGTATGACCACCTAGTTCCATAGCCAAATTCTCCTCTACTATCTGAGCCTTCTCTACAAGTACTTCTTTGGTTTTTGAATCAAACACACGAACACCCCCACTAATACGTGAATTCAAGCTCCTGATAAAGTGTTTTACTAACATACCCTCATCATCACATATGCCAGCATACTACTTAAGCTCATAAAATCTCCACTCATACTGCTCAACTAACATCACCATCTACCTTAGCTCATGTAACTCATCCACGTGGCATTGTCATCAATGATCAAACAAGAACTGGGCTTTTGAATCTCTCTAAAAACATCTCTCGTGAGATTGCATCTATATCCAAATGAAGCTTCTACTCCTCCAAATGCCACCAAATGGAAGCAAAACCTCTGAGATGCATGATAGTGCACCTATCCTTGGTGTTGCTACCATATGGATGCATAGAAAAACTCTTTTTTAGATCAATTAACCATGTTTCAACCTCCAAACCACTACCAATACCATTAAAATTAGGAGGATGAGCTCTCAAAAGATCCCTCATGTGCCCTAATAAAATTTCTTCATCTACCATAACTTCTTTTCTCCTAGGAGACCTCTCCCTCTCTCTAATCGCCAATTGTTCACCCTCCTATCTCAGACCAAGATGAGAAAGAACCTCCTCAAGTAAGTGACACAACTATGCACCCTCCAATCCCAGCTGACTTGGATTCTGATCTCCACCTCCCTGACTATTCTAGGAATTTTGTTGTTCCTCATGATCAGAATCATGGGAACATTGAGGAGGGAATTCCTTTTGATTATCCCCATGGCCACCACCACATCCTCTTCCACGTCCCCAACCTCGACCCTGAACTCCAGGCATGATCCTTCATAAACACCACCAAGGACAAGTTCAGGGTGTTAGACAAGGTCAACAAGGGAAAACATAAACTTTGGAATCTATGCAATGAAGATAACCTAATGGGCTCTTGTATATACCTAGAGTACCCAGTGTTAGAACTTGGGCTATAATACCATGTGTAGCACCCCTCCATGAAACACTAGAGAACAACACACTAAAACACCTAAAAATGGAATTTAATTTTTTTGAGTGCAACATATTATAGGTTGTCAATAGAATAACTAGCATTCTAAATCTAGGTCCTCTAAATTAACTAACATCCCATAAAATAACTATCAAGAAATATGATTCATCAAATTTAACAAATCCATCTATCAATATGAATTTCACATAATCTATATCATTTAAAGATCAACCAATGTGAATTATTTGTATCATGTCATCTATAAAGAAATATAAAACATTTAATTAACTAACATATGCAATAATAATCATTTATATTATCTATTATAAGAGAGAGTATAATATTGCAATTCAGAAGAAAATAACAAGAATGCTAAATGTATCTAAACATAGATATAGTTAAGCTATGCCAACTAATTCAAAACAAGACTGTGATCCACCATCTCGAACCACATTTAGGTATATTGATGCAATAATAAGTTCCTAACGATATGATATCTTAGAAGTGACTCCTGAAGATACCTAAACCATGGGAAGTCACTCCTCAAGATATCAAATCTTGGATACCTCTCAGTCCAAAACAATGCTCTCAGAGGTTTAATTGTTGTAGTACACATCAAAATCAAGATATACATCTCCAAATCATAAAGTCATAAGTGACAGGATTAACCATAGCATGTCATCATTAGTTAACATTCAAAATTAATTTCATTAACTAATATAAATAAGGTACATCATTAAATTTACTAATTACAAGAGAAATTTTAACAATAATTTACAACATTTCATTATTACATCATTACATCATGAACTAGACAAAGTACATAACTCTTCATAACCAGGATTACTTACCATGAACATGAACCAAGTGAGGGAACCCAATGTAGTACAAAGCACATTCCACCCAACCATGTGGAACCCTAAGGTCTATCCCCTGTGCTAGGAGATAGCATTAAGGTCCCACCACAATAGTCAAGAGATAGAAGATGACCCAAGGGCTAACCTAACTCCAATGTACAAGTACGATACAATCTCACATGAAAACAAAACCACTTCTAGAGGCACACAAATTTCAAAGGGAAACATGAGGCAAGGGAATACTAGGTTGTTGTAGGATGATTTTTATCACATAGTTTTCTATGGGTTACCCTAGTAGATCTTCCTAATCCCTAGCCCCCATTCCTAGGTTACCCTAATATCCTCTACTGATCTCTGGACCCCATACAACCCTATGCGAAATCAACATAACTCTCATGAGGATGAGGCAGTTGATCTTTCCATTCTAGGCCTTCTCAACTCATCTCAAGCCTAAATGAGCACTTGAGCTATGAGTGAGGCATTCAATTATCTTGATTAGTGTGATTACTACCCAACCCTCGTAATTCATTTTAGGTTATCTCTTAATCACAAAAATCCCACATGGGTTATCCTAGATCCACTTCATGCATCAGCCCCCATTGATATCCACTCCCCTAATAGAATCTATTGGACTCAAGGGAACACTAAGATGAGGGGTGAATCAGTGTTCAGTAAATTTAAACTTTATCAATTTGAAACTTGAAACAATTTCAACATTGCATTAAACAAAAGATGCAAACATTCAAAGTAATCAATTACAACACCATAACACAAGGATTTTTGCATGGAAATCCTATTAGGGGAAAAACCACAGTGGAGGTTAATCCATAATTTGAGTACTCAAATATAAAAGATTATAAAGAAAATGCACTTGCATTTAGGCACATTGCCTAGAGAACACTACTAAAAAAGAAGGCTCAATGCCTTACAAAATTTTATATTAAAACCATTTGAAGGTTGAATTGAGATGGTAGCATCTATTCATGCCAAGTTACAGTTTAGGTGAAGCTCATAGATTAGATTCTGAGTCCTTTGTCTGACTCTGCACTTCTTTCTGCTCTAGTCTTCCCTTATCTACTCTTCGCTCAACACCTAGACAAGTTTGCACTGTTATACTAATGAATTTTGTATCATACACACATTCTCATAACACCACACCTATGCACTTCTACAAAATGATAAAACCAAAATCACATATATATCCACTAACAAGGATTTAACCATTCATTAGTCAGCTCCATAAGATATTAAGTTCCTTTGAACTTGTCAGCTAGATATTTAATTAAATATTAATGTGTACCCTCCAAATTTTTTTAGGACATAGAGGGGACCAAAATAAACATGTTCTGAACATAAGAGCATTTGATTAATAACCCCTTATACATCTGCAATTTCTATACTTGATGGGTCAACTTTTTATCATAGTTATTCAATAGATTAATGTATCGAATCTCCTCGATCACGTACCAATGAATGTGCATCAAAAAATCCTTTAGTAAGGTATTCCGAACATAAAAAATCCTTTTTATGAGGTTCACAACTCAAAATACCAGTTCAATGAGGTACTCAGATCGACATTTGTGCCTTTAACTAGATGCCCTGTTCTTTGCTCTGTTTTGCTAGCAGAGACCAAAATTAGACTACAGACTGGATGTATGAATTAGGTTTCCATCAATGAAAACACTTACAAGCTATATGCTATCAATCTCCCCCTTTGGAATTGATGGCAACACTTAGTGAAAAATTATGAAGTGTCAAAATCATTATAGGTATGCTGCCAAACTTTTACTGCACTCTCTCCCCCTAAGATTAATAAGGCATTTTCACTGCATTCTCCCCCCCTTTGACATCAATGAAAAAGAATAGGAACCATATGCAAAAAGGTGACAAAATAGTGACAAAAAAGGTGTTCAAAATCTCCAAAAATTCAAAACATATATGTCGATGGTTCTTCCCTTTTGACCAAAACTTCAAAAATTTGAAAATAATTAGCTGTTACTTTAGAAGATTATCTTATGATTTTTCTTCATTTCTGGAAGGAATTTCTTCCAAGCATCTATTGTGATTCAAATGATAATGATAAAATGTTTTTCTTGGATGTTTTGTTTATAATTTCAGTTAAATATTCTAGAATTGTAATTGCTTCTTCCAATTTATCACCATTCCTTAGTATCTCCACCAATTGCTCCAATCTGCATTCAGTTAGATCCTTTACTTTCCAAAAAGTATCCACAAGTGTGTTCTTAGAGAATTGAGTTTTTGTGTGTTCAGACTGTAGCTCCTGAATTATTTTCCTAATGGTGCCTTCCTGATTTTGAAACATTTTAAAGCTTTTACCAATTCCATTCAAAAAAATTGTTCCAATTTCTCTTTGTAATTACTAATAGCATAGAGCCAATGGATGCAATAGTTGTAGATGTCAGTGGTTGAATTTATGCATTGCCTCAACTCGTTCATTTTCTTCTTCAGTTTGGAGAGAGATAGCCTGAATTGCTCCTTCAAGTGAGATAACTTCACCATCTTCTTTTTCTTAACCTTCAGAGTTCAATGTTTCTTTGTTGCATTCAATCATTTCATTGGGTAGAATGTTTTGTAAACTCTCTAATTTGATCTTGCATTTCTCAACATGAACATTTAGCACGCTCAAAATCATATCTTGATCATATCACGGTCTAACAAACCATAACCTAGCTATTTTTTGCATTCCACCTTCTTCCTGAATAAGTTGTTGTAGCTTTTATTTTGTCATATCATATGATTCCTCACTAGCTTTTTTGGTTTTGATTCATTTTTCTATGGATCCTCAGTTTCTTCATCAGTTTCTGCGAACTTTTCTTTAAGGAGGGTTTTATTGAACAACTTCTTTTTCTATTTTTAGTCCTTTATCCATGCCACCAAAAGAGGAACCAACTTCAATTGTTCTTACCAAAAGGGAAATATTGACTAAACCACACTTTCCAAGCACATTCTTAGAGAAATTTTCAAATTCTAGATCCTAATCAGCCAAGCTCCTAGAATATGATTATATTTATTTGCATACTAGTTCGTTTGTTTTCCACAGCACATTGTCATTTTTTGGCAAAAAATTCAAGAAATACATTACTAGACATATAATCATAATACCAAACCTGAAGGGGTAGCCTATTTCTTTGGTTAGCTAAACATTCTCCATTAACTAATCCTTTATCAATCCGCACAGGTCAAAGTCTTGGCCTTCAATTAGCATCTTGTGAGAAATGTAGACTACGCTAGCTGATGTTGCTCCTTCTCGATTTATGTAGAAGATTTAATATGTTTTCCTATGCGTAATGTACTTTGTAATAGGATTCTTTATTGGCGCAATTATCAGTGCCCTCTTATCTCTGATTATTTTGGTTAGGGTTTCAACTTCTTTGTTCTAGATGGATTTCTTCCTTGGTATATCTCTAACTTTGCATAATCCAGTAAAATTCTCAATTGTTTCCTTTGAGATGATGTGGGGTTTTTCCAAAGTTAAATAATCATCATGCAATCTACTCAAGATGAATTTAACAAATTCTGCATTCTCAAAATGGGGAAACTCGTTCCAAATATCCAAATTTCTATGTTTGGCTTCTCTCAGTTGTTTCAATTCGTTGGGTAGTAACAGATTACCCGTGGACCTAATCTTTCCACTACTATATTCACCCAAGATAATCGACCTTTTGATTTTTTCCATTTTTCTTTTCGTACTTAGGGTTTACAACCGTACACCAAATTGTATGAAGATTTCAAAAATAAATGAAATACTTGATAAATTTTGAGAATTATCGATGAATCGATTTCACTGCTTTGAAATTCTTCTATCGAGCTCTCCCTTTCTTTTATTATTTGATGCAAAGTGACAAATGACAGTTTCAACTTGAATTTGACAGCTTGCATACTTGCAATAAAAGTGTTTGCCCTAAATTTCTGGATACCCTATTTTCTCAGACAGTGAGAGAAAAATATTCTGCGAACCTAGAAATTATTTGAATTATTTTTGTGAAAGTTCTCCAAAACCTCTATACATCATAAATACACCTTCTTGACTATTCTTTGTGTTCCAGTACCATCCATAGGTATGGGAGAAAATATTTTCTTGAAAAACTCCCCCTTGGCTAGTGGCCTAAAATCAATTACCGAAAGAATTACCAGAAGCAGGTTCCATTACAAAACCATTTCCAGCATCAGAATCATTCTTTCTTACCCATGTCTTCTTCATCTGAACTCTTATTTCATTTTTAGTCACTTTTTCTTTTCCTTCATCATTTTTCTCTATATTTAAGCCTTTGTATACTAGATCTCTTATGTCCATATTTTTGTTTCTACAAAATCTCGCAATGTGACCATACTTATTGCAGTTATAGCACATAGTACTTTATTGTCCTGACCAATCATTCCAATTGTTTCTTCTTGGTCTGCATTGATTAGAAATACGCCCAAATTTTCCACATGTATAACATTCAACATTCCTTCTATCAACAAAGTAACTTGACACATTTCTACATTCAATTGATTTATGACAAATTTTTTTGCAATTGAAACACTGACCAAAGAATGATGAAATTATTGAATTCATATTACTTCTATACTGAGCAACCATATGGAAAAATTTGTTACAAGCGAAATAGTATCGATTAAACTTCCGAACATTAGGTTGTCTTACCGGATACCTTCCACTTTTTTCATCAGTCTAAAATTATTTTGTCCTGATCTAGAACTTTCTCCCTTTTCATATCAAATACCTCTCTTATCATTTCCACTCTTCTTTCCTTGAGTCAGTTCATCAAGCTTTACTAAGCTGATCTTAAAATTTTCTTTGTATTCATTTGCAATGATAAGATTATTCCTGAGACTAGAAATCTTCTTACCAAGTTATACTTCATTGTTTCTCGATCTTTGTAATTCACTTTCCAACTGAGTGAATTCTATATTTATTCTATTGTATTCATCAGATTTCTCTTTGAGAGACTGAATAAAGTTTTCCTCATTTTTCTTCCTTTCTTCAATATCTTTAGTCATCTTCATCATCATAGATTCAATTTCATGTTTTAGGTTTGATTTGTCTCTAGCAAGATTTTCACATTCTTCAGTTATTTCCTTTAAGGTTTGATTCAGGTGAGCATCATCCATATTTTCATTCTCCTTCTATTGTATTTGATCATAGAGATCCTTTCCCTTCTCCCTAGATTTAACAATCTGATCCTTCAATGATTGAATGAATTTCTCTACATCTTTAAGATTTTCTCTCAATTCCCTGACTTCTACTTTAGATTGATCAAGGTCATCAAGTAACACCAGAAGCTGTTGTTGAAGACCATCAGAGTCCATTACATTCCAAGATCCACCTCAAGCTACTAAACTTCTTCAGAGGACCTTAGCTCTAATACCAATTGTTGGACTCAAGGGAGCACTGAGACGGGGGGTGAATCGATGTTCAATAAATTTAAACTTTATCAATTTGAAACTTGAAACCATTTCAACATTGCATTAAATAAAAGATGAAAAAATTCAAAGTAATCAATCACAACACCATAACACAAGGATTTTTACGTGGAAACCTTATTTGGGTAAAAACCATGGTGGAGGTTAATCCACAATTTGAGTAGTCAAATATAAATGATTATAAAGAGAATGCACTTGCATTCAGGCACACTGCTCAAAAGGAAGGCTCACTACCTTACAAAAGTTTAGATTAAAACCATTTGAAGTTTGAACTAAGATGGTAGCATCTCTTCATGCCAAGTTACAGTTCTGGTGAAGCTCATAGACTAGATTTTGAGTCCTTTGTTTGACTCTGCACTTCTTTTTGCTTTGCTTTGCCCTTATTTGCTCTTTGATCAACACCTAGACAATTTCACACTGTTACACTGCTGAATTTTGCATCATGCAAACATTCGTGTACCACCACACCTATCTTCTTCCACAAAAACAAAACTCACATATATATCTGCTAAGAAGCATTTAACCATTCATCAATCAACTCCATAAGGTATTAAGTTACTTTCAACTTGTCGGCTAGATCTTTAATTAAATCTTAATGTGTATCCTCCAAAGTCGGTTAGGACATAGAGGGGACCAAAATAAACATGTTTTGAACAAAAGAGAATTTGATTAATAACATCTTATACATCCACACTTTATATACTTGACAGGTCGGCTTTTTATCATAGATATTCAACAGATTAATGTATTGGATCTCCTAGATCATGTACCAGTGAATGCACATCAAAAAATCCTTCAGTAAGGTATTCCAAACATAAAAAATCCTTTGTATGAGGTCCACAATTCAAAATACCAGTCTAGTGAGGTGATCATATCAATATTTGTGTCTTTAACCAAATACCTTATTCTTTGCTCTATTTTTTCTTTAGAGATAAAAATTAGACTGTAGACCAGATGTATGACTTAGGTTGCCATCAATGACAACACTTACAAGCCATCAACTAGGAGACCCAATGAAAAAATAGAGCAATTCCAACTTGCACAAACACCCAAACCTCATTAACATACACAACAAGGTAAGGAAAAACTCATCCCGCCCACAAGTCCCAACCAAAGAGGAGAATATATTGTGCAAGGCTAATGATCCTCATATACTCAATCAATAGATAAACAACCATCTCGACAATTATCAATGAATTCTATCAAGAAAAGAATTTTCCCCTAGCCTTTGGAAGACTCCTAATACCCACTTCACACAAAGAATTTAAACATTGAACAAGAACTTACGAATATCTCACTATCACTACTTACTAGCTTATTCATATAGTAACTCAATTCAATAACTTAAAAAAAGAATGCAAGTTAAATTAATTACGAAACCATTGCAATTTTCAAAAATTTCATCTTAGACCAAGAATAATCTCAATTCTTCTATATCTAAATTTTTCTATGATACATTCATTTTTTTATCATAATAAATCAATAGTAAAATAACATTATCGAATATAATACCTATGGTTATACATACAAATATATATTTTGTATATCATTTAAGCAAGGCTCTATTTCAAGTTACAAAGTGCAAATTGAAATCATATAACTATCCCTCTCTCTCTATATATATATACCTAAAGACCCATACATATACATGCATACATACATACGTACATACATATATGCATATAAATATATATATGTTTAAAAGGTAGACAAAATGTGGATTATGTTACAATGCCAAATAATAGGTTTAAAAGTGGTAGGAAAGTGTACATGAGTATATGCATATATTCATATATATATATATATATGTATGTATGCATTTGTATATAAATAAATATATATATCAATATCAACTGCCAATGCATTTAAAATATAAACGTGCATATACAATGAAATACATATTGAAAGGAAATGAACTACATTTTAATCAAACTCAAATATTAACAATTTTCAACCAAGCTATCCATACATCAAATGGTATTTAATTAAATACCAAATAAATTATATATTCATTGAAACCCACATAATATGGACAACACTCGATGCCCTACTTAAGGTTATTCATCAATTCTTACAGATTTAGATTACCATTACAATATTCATTAATCGAATCTCCAAACATCCAATACGTCTATCGATTATCATATGCAAAAGTAAATTTTACACATGCTAAAAAAATAGCATAATCTCTTCAAAATGAACGGTGATATAATTATAAGCAATAAAAACCAAGAAATAAAAAGAATTGGAGTCTTTAATGTTGAACATAATATGACGCGGGAAAGAAAATGAAAATATCCCTAGATAATACATAGTTTCACACTCCAAACATAGATTAAAGTCTCCAATACAAATCACAACACTTGAAAGAACCACCTTGAAGGAAGTTGCATTCAATGGGAAGGAATACTCAATAATTTAATTTTTTAATTATAGTCTCTCATTTATTTTGTTTGAACCAATATATTTATTTTAATATTCAAATATTATTAAATCATAATTTTAATTTATTTAGACAAAATAAAACCTTAATAGTATTTCATTTTATCAATACTTCAATTATAAAAAACTTTTATTTTAATTATCAAAAAGGCTTTTAACTTAATAGCTTTATTTTAATATTATGACCAATCAAAACACAAACCAACTAATTTAATATAAACATACAAAATATCAAGCAAAACATACCTCACAGTGAAGACAAAAGACACGACCAAGACACAAGACACAAACGAACAACACTACCAGGGTGAAAATGGATACACATCCCCGTCGAGGATGATGGCTCACATAGGGGACCTAATGCTATCTTCAAATCAACAATCTATGTTAGGATTAATTCATTCCCAAACCTGGAAATTTAGGTGGAGTTAATTCCTGGTACCTACAACCTACACCAAACCACATTGTCGAGCATGTACATAGTCAACTAGTCAAATACACAGTGTATGAAAAGTCACATCATCGTAGGCACTCACAAGTAAGAGATGTGACACTGTTCCCCTTCACCAAAATATATCAACACACAATAATCAAATACTAAGAACATGATATGAACCTACATCCACTAATCACATAATGCTCATAGCAATAATAACCCACTTTATCAATTAAATTGATCTACTAAGCATGGTATAAGCATAAACATTAGTGATAAAAGTATCATCAACCATCATCATAATTGTGAATCCATCATCAAGAAAAGTATCATAATGTCCAAATACAACCAAATATCTGTTAGTAATAGAAGGAAAACTGAGGGGCACTATAGTGTTAGTATGACATCTTGTACTAAGCAAAAGATATCCTTGTTTCAAAACAAAGCAACATCTCCTACTTCTGACCAAGAGCGTATCTTGACGTGATTCCTCCAAGATCGTATGATCTCTCTTCCTCCAATAACATGAAATTAATTTTATTACAAGACTTAATTTTGTGCATATCATAGAGTTCATGGTCATGCCACTAATGAACATGTAAGGCTTTAACAAACAAGATTAAACATCTTAAGGACTATGGTGCTCTCCCTTGGGTTGCAACACCTCATTCCTCCTTTCATTTTGGCTCATCATTGTCTAGAACTAAGTAGGGGCAAGGGGTTAGATAGCCTTGTCCTCATATGTTGCTTGTCATTGTCTCCTTTGGTTGGTTGACCAGTTTTCATGAACATATAAGAGCAAGCTTGGAATGTGGCCGATGTACCTTAAGTTGGCTCACATGTGACATTTTGGGGGAAAATATTTTCTTTTGCATGATGTAGCTTATCGAAAACATGTGACTTGGCATAGGGCTTTTTGAATAAGCTCTCATGTCTTCTTCTACTTTAAATCAATTTCTCACAATAGTGGTGTTAGGAACCGCTTTAATATGGGGGCATACATCAACAGTCATATTTCATTGTGCGAATTTCTTTCTTCCTACGATGTGTTTCTTTCTTTGTGGTATCATTGGGTTTGATTTCCTCCAAGAGTGTTATATTCCTTTGACTTTTCCTCTTTTGGAAACATTAAGAAAAATTTTCCCTAAGAAGAGACCTTGCACGATCTAAGAAAAATCCCTTTGAACATCTCTTTTTCTTATGGAATTACATTTTCTTTTTATACATTATTAAATTCATGGAGGTATGACTTTGATATGATCCCCTAGGGCTCACCTAGTGAACAACTAGCTTCAATAGCCCTTGTGAGTGTGCATTTTATTTTTTGTCCTTATCATAGTCATGGGGGTATGACATTGGTATGGACTTCTTGGGGCTCACCTAGTGGAAAACTAGCTCCAACTATCTCTTGTGAGTGTGCATTTTTTTTGCATAGTGGACAACATGTTCCACTTGTAAAACCTCTTCAAGCCTAGACCTGGTCCACCACGTTGGAAAACTAGTCGAAGCTTGATCCATGGCATTTTCTTTTCTTTTTTTCCTTTCTTGTTTTTTTTCCTATCCTTGATGGTGTATGCTTACAATCTGGTTATGGATTCACATATCATCTGAAAGAATTTTCCTTTGTGCCTATGTTGGTTCACCATTGAATCATAATCCTAGGGGCTTAGCCACCCTCTTAATTGTTTTCATCCTATCTTACTAGAATTTGTACATTTGAACCCCTCTTGATGGCGTGATTGGCTACTTTAGTGGGAGTTTGAAGCAAGTTCATCCTCTCACTAAAGTGGGGGCTAAATATAATGTAGTAAAATTCATACCCTTGCATTTTCACACTTTTTTGGGCCCACCTTGCTATATTTATCCTTCTTTATGGCTTAATCGGTCCTATTTTATGTCCACAAGCCCTATGAATCGCACATTTTTCTAGTTAATCTTGACATTCTCCAATGCATGTTTGATCTCCTAATGAATTTTATTGGCATGTCTCTAATTTATAATTATGACTAAAATGCCACTAAGGGCGTCTTTTTCCCCCTGAGGTCCTGGGACCCTAATTTTGAGGCATCTTTTTTGGGCCCCTTTTTGGTGTTTGTGCCCCAAGTTTCATCACTTGGGACTAAGACACCACCCCCTCCTTGAGTCATTTTCAAGATTTAATTTCAAACCTTGGCATGATTTAACCTCCTTTATTCTTTGAATTCATATGTCAGCTTGGTGTGATATGATTTTGGGATATTAAGCATAGACAAGTATAAATGGGTGATCCCACAAAGCTGGTTTACAATTTCTGAGAGGAACTGATTTTTGCTGAAATCACATAATTTTAGAAAATATAATGATTTAAGCCTTAAAAAGTTCCATTTTAAGGATTCCAATTGAAGAGGATTTGATCAAACCACCTTAGATCAAACCCACTTGGATAGAACCTCGCTAGTTTTAAACCATACCTATAAATGAGTCTCCTTTACACCTATCAAAATGATGATAAAAAATCACTTTTGATTTACCTTTTGGGGAATCAAATGAATTCATTTAAAATTTATTTCAAATGATTATGGTATTCCTTAGAATGAGCTATCCAATGAATATAATTTTAATATGTTTTGGTTTTATTATGTATATGTTTTTTTAGTTTTATTAAACATAGGTTTTCACCGAAAATAAAGCTCTTTGTTCTGCACATGTGGAAAAAAAGAAGATTATTAAAATAAAATCTAGAAAAATATGTCCAGGCTGGGTGTTCATGTCCTTGATCCATTAAAAAAAAAAAAATTGAATTTCGATACATAAAGAAAAAGTTATGTTGTGTACAGTCCGCCTATGTCTGAATTGTAATTGGTTTGACTTCAAAACTTGATTGAGGAAAAAAATTCAATAAAACACTATAAAACCAAATGAAAGTTCTAGATATCATAGTTACAAATCTAAATTCAAAAAAAATATAATTTTATCCTTCATACAAAAAAATTTATGTTGTATACGATGAGTGTCACTCCTTAAAAATGTTATTTTTTTTTTTAAACTAGTTTTCGAAGGAGATGGAAAAATAAGTGCAATCTGATTCCAAAAAAAATGAAAAAATTATATTTAGAATCTATAGACAAAATGTCACAAATCACTATTTTTCATCATCTTCAAATTCCTCGCGGTTTAGCCACTATAGGAGCCCGAAAGTGAAGATTTAGTTAAAAAAAAATAGTTTGGTGTCCAGTTTGCCAAAAAATTGTAAACCAGTACTGTGGGATCACCCAAATACAAGGTTCATTCATTCATTTCAACCTAATTCTTTGGTGAAAAAATTCACTATAGTCAAATTAAGTTCACAAGAGAATTCAAGAGCAATTCATCAAGCATTTGGAGCCATCATCAAGATTCAAGCATCATGTCAAGGGTTTAGTGCATCCATTCATGTTGTTGAGCCAATATTGTGGATGTAGCATTGAAGATCTATCTAAAAGTGTTGTTCATATCAAATCCAAGGATCCAAGATCTACATTCCTCATGGCCATTACATGGTAGATTACAGATTTTCTTCACAAGACGTCATACAAGGTGATATCATTTACATATTTCATGTTCCATGCTTCATTTCATCATTTGGTTTAATTACCTACAAGAGGTTTGACCAAGGAAAACCCCCATTCACTAAGAATCAACAAGTTTTTCCATATTCTCCATTTTTGTTTACAGATCTAGGTTCAAGACTTGAATATCACTTTGGAGTTCAAATTTTTCAAAGTTGCAAAGTTTCTTTGTCAAAGTTGTCATCTTAATGAAAACTCAGAGGTTACATTTGGTTGTTTCAGAACCTGAGATCCGAGGGGAAGCAATTGCACATCTGGGAGATTAGGACCACATTAACACTTTACAAAAATTCATATCAAGACTAAGATGGGAGTAAAGTCATCTTAGTCCTCCAAGTGGAATCTTTCAAAAATTCTTCAAGATTTTGTGTTTGCCCTTAAAAACAACTACGAGACTAAGATAGGAGTAAAGGAATCTTAGTACTCCAAGGCATATTTTAAAATTTTGTTTGCATTTCCAAAATCCTATTAGAATCTCCAAGTTTCCCAGGTACACATACCCTAACTTGGAGTTGTTCATTTTTAGTATGTGTAAGCTTCATTTTGCTCATTTTGAGTGTTTTGCATATCATAGTGTGTTTTCAGACATTATCTTTTCCAATCATTTTCTTGGTGGTGAACCCCTTAAATTTGAAAGATAACACCCTCCCAAGTCCTCCTAATTGTGTATTGACTCACCTTGAGAGGTTGATATTCAATCCTATTAGGGTTCTTAGGACATAACTAAATATTTGATAGAGAAAGAGTGATGTTCTCTGTAGAGCTCCCCTTTTTCAACTGATCAATCTCCAAATTTAATTAGTCCTCCATCATACTTTTCAAGTTTAACAAACTTACTTTTATCTCTGGTCATATGATTAGAGAAACCACTATCAAAAACCTAATAATTATTATCGTCTTTGACATGAAAAGTAGATACCAAATTACCTTCAACCTTATCCTTCATCTTTGAAACACTTTCAAACAAATTTCAGGGTTAGTAGAACTAGGTTCTTCTTTAATAGCCAAAATAGACATTCATTATCATCAAAATCTCCATAATGAGATTCATCATCAGAAATACCAACATATTCTTTCACATAGTTAGCTTTCTTAATCATCTTTCTTATATTTTCCTTATTCTTATTATTTAGAGCTCTCTTTGGATATCTAGAATCATAATGACCGATACCACACAGCTAAAAAAATTGAAAGGTAATTTACCTTGATACTTACCAATTCTCTTTTTCATTCTTCTCACAAAGTTAGTTTCCAAATCATCACTTGATCTTCATCACATGAATCTTCAACTTTCTCTAATTTACCAACCTTGAAAGCAGTCTCTACTTTTGTACTTTTCTTTAGTTTTCTCATTTCAAATGTAGTCAGAGTAGCAATCAACTGATCTTTGGAATAATTATCAAAATATACCATTTCCTCAATAGCAGATACTTTTTCACTATAACTTTGATCTCCTAAAATGCTATGTTCTAATGTGAGATGCTAAATAGTCAATGATGCAATAACAAGAACTAACACAAAAGAGGACACCTCAATGATTAGCCTAAGAAATGGTAAACATGAAAGCAAGATGAGATAAATTGATTGATTATACCTTCATGCTGCTCCTTCCTTGGTTGGCCCTTGATCTTTGAAGATTTGTGTGCTTTTTGGATGACAAACTAAACTGAACATGAAAAATCATGTGCAATATAGATGGAGATATGATAAAGGTGTGATGCTAAAAGCTATGGAGGATGAGAGCTCAAATGAAAATTTTGCAAGAGTTTTGATAGCAAAAGATTGATTTCTAAAATGAGAGAAATGAGAGGGTATTTATAGGATAATTTGAATTCTCTAGAGAATTCAATGGTTGAGATTGATCCAACAAATCCAAGATGAAATGCTATGGTGAGTTGAGGACTCACAAGCCCTCACATCTTGACATGTGGAATGTGAGATGGCCTAGGGTGGGGTGATGTCGAAATGAGGTGGAAGAGAAGTACATGAGGTGGATGAAGGACAAGTACCTTGTAGGTACCTTGGGGGATGAGAAGATTTCCTCAAAAAGGAACTTCTTTTCCCCAAATGAGCATGAAAGAGACATTTGAGGAATTTTAGAATTCCTCAAAAATCTCCATGGGAAAAGAGGAAGTGGCTGGAGAAATAAATGTGAATTAAAATTTCACATTCTTAGGAGAGTTAATTGGATAAAAGAGGGTCTTCAAAAAGTTGGAGATTTTTCACATGTGGGTGATGTGACAAGTCAAAAGTTCTAGAAGTCCTTGGCACATGTAAAGTGACAAGTCAAGCCTTCTAGAACTTTGCATGGGGATAGGGTAGACCTTGGAAAGATAATAGTGAATTAAAAATTCACATGGGGAAGAGAGGAGCCTTGGGTGAGTAAATGTGAATTAAAAATTCACATGGGAAAGAGAGTAAAGGCCAAGAAAGGCAAGTGGAAAGGTTGACCAGAAAAGGTATGCCAAATGTGGTTAATAATTTTGATTAAGGTTGTGCAAACACAGGATTATGATAATTATGAGAGATTAGAGGCAAGTGGGATATTATGGAGGATGGTGACACTAATCTTGATTAAGTGGTGCACATCCTAATCACAAATTAATTAATTTAATCTGGATTAAAAGAGGATTATGGAGAATGTGACAAGGAGAGAGAAAAGAGGGATTAAAAGTTGGTTTTAATCCAAATAGGTCAAATGACTAAATTAAAAAAATTGTCTTATTTATTTAATTTAGAGAAGAAAAGGTGTAAGGTAAAGTATTTAATTTATTAAATTACATACTTTATGAACCTTAGGCAAAAAATGAAATAATGATTAAATAAATTATTTAATCAATATTAATGACATAGATAGATAAAGTAGATGATTTTGATCATATGGAAGTGATCAAATATAGATGTATACAGTAACAATCTAGAAGAGATCTAACAAACTTTGTCACTACTTTAGATTATTTAATTTTTGCACCAAGGCCTCTCATATTACTTACCAATTCATCAACTCTCTATATGTAGTCTTTTATTATTTCATCTTCAGACATATGCATCATTTCAAACTATGACTTAAAATTCTACAAATTTGCTTGCTTGACCTTTGGATCTCCTTCATAAATTATTTATAACTTATCCTAAATTTCTTTAGTAGTCTTCAAACTCATAACTTTAACTAATTAAGTATTTGAAAGACTATTCATAATAATGTACCTTGCTATAGCATTGATCTTATGCGCCTTGATTTTTTCACTTGTACTAAGACCATTCAAAGGTGGAGTGTATGTATTCTGATAAGCCTTTTTAATCTCATATCACTGATCACACAAATACCCTTCCATCTTTATTTTCTAGAATGCATAATTTGAGCCATCAAATCTAGGATATTCCATAGGAATCTTGTTCGCCATCTCGGATCTACCTCAAGAGGTTAAGCTCTTTTTCAAGGAACCTTGCTCTGATACCAATTTTTGAAGTGGACAAGACAACTGAGAGGGGAGTGAATCAGTTGTAGAAAATTAAACCTTCAAAATCCTCAACAATAATTAGATCCACAAACATTCATTAAACCCTAATTTTGTTAAATTGATAAAACATGAAATGTAGATAACAAAAACTAAAATCATAACACCATACACATGAGAACACCATATTTATGTGGAAAAACCAAACCACAATGAGGATTGGTTCACAATATAAGTAATAGAAAATTTGGTACAAAGGAGCTCACTACTAGAATAGGAAACATTATCCAAAAAGGTTCACAACCAGGGCTCATTTCCACATAAATAATACAAGAAGATAGAAGAAGAAAGTTACACAGAGAAAACACTTCTCAATGTAACAAGGAGTCCACCACAATTTTTTGCACACTTTTATAGTATCACATGAAATATTTTAGATGCCTTCAATTCACTTCCTTCAAGAACCCTAACATGAAGTCCACACTGCTCTACGTAATTTCACATCACACACATCACTTTAAAAATATCACATCTATCTTGCTTCTCACTCTTTCTACAACCTCTTGAATCAACACCATACATATTTATATCAAGTTCCACCTTAAAAGCTTGCTCCAATGTCGGCCAGTAGACGTTATATATTGAAGTTCAAAATAGGTCAGAATCTAAACATTCCCACAGTGGATAGGAATGAAATATGACCTACATAAATCATTAATTAGGACCCAAATAAATCCCAACATACTTCCACAAGCCTCACATGTAGTGTTAAACACAAGGTTGGCCAACACCCATGCAAAATACCATAGACATTAAGTACACACTTCTTTAGATCAAGTTGAAAGATTTAGAAAACATAATTCAATTGAAACTAATCTAAAATAATCCAAAAACTAAATAATATTCATCAAATAATTCATCCAAGCTCACATCAGTAGATACTTCAACTTGGGATAGTTGATAACCCTTAATTGCATACTAATAAATGAATCTCTCTCTATACTGCACCAGATTAGCTAAAAACTTGAACATAGAAATATAAAAGCATTGTAAGAAACTTCTCAAATCTACACAACCTAAATCCAAACAATGGAGAAATGCAAAGAAAATACATTTCTCCCAGACAAAAAAAAATATCACTGAACATCTAATTCACACACTGATGAAAATATCTCACACTTTACACGATTCATAAACCCAAATTTTTAATATGGCAACTTATAGAAACCTTGAATAACCTGTAAGATCTGCATAGGTATAGAATCAAAGCAAAAGGAACAAGGAGCACAATATCAGAGCACACTATGAATATTTGCACAACACAGTTTACTTTGTTTATTAAATTTTCTCAAAATCACCTGGAAACCAAGTACTAGAGACATCATCTCAACTCATTACTTCATTCGAGCTCATCTTTAGACTCTACAACAAAATAATAGCTTCATGTACTCACAACACTTCCTCAAGGTCTCAACTACACATGCATAACCTATTTTCCTCTTTTCCGTAGTTTTCTCAATATCCTTAACATATTCATCCCATAGTTGACATCAATGACAACACCAATCAGTAGACTTCCTATTGACATCAATTTGACAACACCATCATTCTTGCAACACATTTCTTGTTTCAGATCTATGTTCTTAATCAAGGTTTAATTACCAAACTTTTGGTTTAACCGAGGTAAACATCTATCCACCAACAAACAACAATATTGTTTTGCATATTTTTCTTAGATTTGGATTTGAAGGAAAAGGTATCAAGTTATAGGGAATAATTGCAATTCTCAGGCTTTAATCTCAGATTCAAAGTTTTCTAGAAAATTCTTCCATAACTCATTCACCCTAGGGCGAATGAGTCCTTGTTTAGCTTGCATGAACAACTTTTGAAAGGTACACAAAATTTATTACTCTCGGATTCTCCAAAAAATCTATAGGTTCCTTCAATTTTATGCTAAATCTTCTGAATCCAAGTGATAGATTGCAATTTGGAGTGGATTTTCTATTTTTAACCTTTCTCCCCAAAGTCTTGTTTGACCTAGACGCTCATCCTTGCAAAAGAGGGAAAATTGTAGATTCACATTTTGACTTGACTCACCTCAAGGTTGATATTCCTTTCATTGTGTGGATCTCATTTCCTAATGAATTGAGGAAGAATACGACCCCTTTTCCATCTTTGGAACCACTTTTCCATTTTGGGAAACCCTAGAGACACCCCTGTTTTCCATCATTTCACTAGGTCATTGGTTAATTTGAAAGGTAAAATCATAAATTCATAATGCACATACCTTTTCCTAAAGGTTATTTTATGGATGTCTTCATCCTTAAACCTTAATTGGTGGTGTCCTGATCTTAGATCAATTTTTGAAAATATTGTTGTACCACACATTTGATCAAAAATATCATCAATGTGAGGTAAGGGATATTTAATCTTTATCATTTGTTTATTGAGAATACAATAGTCTATACATAATCTTGATTTTTTGTCGTTATTCTTGATGAAAATATGGGCGCTCCCCAAGGTGATACACTAAGTCTAATCAATACTCTGACTAATAACTCTGGTAATTGGGGTTTTAGCTCCATCTACTTTATTGTAGTCATATGATAGGATGCTTTAGACAAATTTTTTGAGCTAGGCATTATATCAATTGAAAAATGGAAATCTCTTTTAAGTGGCAGACCTATTAGTTCATTAGGAAAAAATATCTTGGAACTCATAAAGGAATGGATATTCTTGAATAAATGGTTCCTTATATTTCCTTGGATGATCACTCTTTAACTTGATACAATTTCTTAGAATCATATAATCTTGACTACAAACATCTTACACCCTTTTATTTTGGCTCTCTTTAATTGCATTCTAGAAATTTTCTTAATCTTAACTTTATGTTGAATTTCTTGGATCAAGGCTAGGTTTCCAAAATCATCTAGAAACTTGAGTGTTTTATCAAAATAATATACTTTTACTCTATGATACCATAACCAGTTCATTACTAGGATGAAATTGTAGGACCCTAAAGGAGCTACACAAAATTTGACTTCTATTGAAAAATATGGTAATCTTACTTTGAATTCGAACAAAAATTTATCTATTTGAGCTCTTAATTGGTTTGCATATTCCAGTAACCAAGGTTTAGCCATATACCCATCTCGTCTTGAAATTTTATTTAACACACTAGGAGCTATAAAATAATTAGTTGTAGGTCAATATCTATTAAAATTGAAATAGGTATTCAAAATAAACTACTTATAGTATCAATTGGTGTGATATGATATTACAGTTGATGATTATCAATAACTACATGGATACTTTACTAATATGGTGTCTACTGAGATGACAAAGAATAGTTTTGATACTTTCTCCCCTAACCCTTTTTCTGGACATTGATTTGCATAATGATCTCCTCCATAGTTGAAACATCCACCAAGAGGTACTTTCTTCTTTGTGGGATAATCATTATTTAAATGATCTCTTTTATTATCCTTATTCATTTTTCCATTTTGAGAGTCATTTCTGCTATTTTTGGATCTTTTCCATTTGTTTTCAGTTTTGAGTCTTGATTCCAATTCTTCTTCTCGAAGGATGGTAATGACTTATACCACCCAAATTTCTTCCTAGTCTTATCTCGAATGTTGAGATAGAGTTCATTTTTTTATTGCTTAATTCCCTTCTCAAAAAAATTGTCCATGGTTGTTGGTCCAAATACATCTACTTCACCTCTAATTTAAGCATTCAAATGCATGATGAATTTCCATATTCAAAACCCCTCATCATGGTAATATTGTAGTACATACTTCAGTAGTATAACTTGAATTTCTTCCAATACTATATTACTGACATGTCTCCCTAACATAGATCTAGGAAATCAATTCATTTTTTATCAAAGTATGATTGACCACCTTTATCTAAAAATGACCACAAATTGGTCCCAAGTCAAACTTTGGGAACTTAGTCTTGGTTCATTTTTTTTATTCATCCACTAGGTTGATGCTTCACCAAATAGCTGATAAGCTTCCCCAAACTACCTTTTTTATCTCCAAATAGTTCCTAATTTCAAAGTATTTTAATTTCATATCAAGGATCCATGCTTCAACTCCAACTCCTATCATTTATCCATCAAATATTGGTGGGGTAATTTTCTTCATATCCCTTCCCAGTTAATTGGTTAAATAATTTCTCAACTCTCTTTGACTTTCTTTGTCTTGATAAAATTCCCTTTGTCCTTCATGAGTATTATGCTCCTAATCACTTTTTACACCATTTTCATGACTATGTTCCTCATCATTCACATGGTTGTCTACCCCTCTTACCTCCTACTCCAAGGTTATCAATCTCTCTTTGGTTTTGTTTGATATATTCAATATTTCATCTAAATTCACCATAGGTTTTTTGAAGGTTGAGCATATCCATCCTGACTACTTCAAGATTTTACTCTTGTTTGCACCATGATTGCACTTGGTAGGTCATCATGGTCTTATTAGTTCCTTAATTGAAGCAAGAAAAGTTTAAAATTTACTCCATTATAAACATTTAAAGTTTACTCCTTAGGCAAAAAATATGATTAATTTAAAAACTCATACCTTTGAAGAAAACATGGCTTTTATTCATATTATCGGATTCATACATCCTTATTTACATAAGGTTTCCCAAAGCTCAAATATAACTATTAGAGAAAAGAATTTCTTCAAGTTTCTATTCTCTGTTAGAATCTAATAACACAAATTTTGAGGGTAAATGTATATGTAGGTATTCCTCAATCACCTCTTTTCTTAAAATTGGCCCATTATGACCACACTTGAAAGACATCTCACAAATTTTTGATGGTTTCCTAGGTTTAACAAGAGTGAAAACTGATTAGTCAATTCATTTCTCTCTTTCTAAAATTATTTTCTTGAGAGCATCATCTAGGGTTTTAAAATAAGAGTCACACATCTCTTGTATAGCTCACTATTTTCTTATTTTTAACTTTGGGTTTTACTTTCTTAGATTTATTTGTCTTTCCCTTCTTTTTTGTAGCCTTTGATCTACCCATTTCTACATTGACATTTCAACCCAAGGTTATAATTCAAACAATTTTTTCATAGTAGGATTCTAGGCCCTAGTTTTTAAACCATCCTTTAATACCACATGTTATGAATTGACTAGCTCATTATCTAAAAAATAATCTATGTATGTATATTTTACAATTTGATACTAAGTTATTTAAAAATATCTTATCACAAAGGAAGATTGATTTCCAATAATGTAAAAGGATAAATGATAGATAATTATAACATTTATAATATAACACAAAATTATTTTTAGCTATTCTTCTTAATTAGGTAAATACATCAAACAAGTTAAGATAAAAAAATTTCTTTGATAAGATAAGAATACTGAACAAGTATTTTTGTGATTCATAACACCATTTCATTGTATCAAGGAAATAAAATTATTTTCATTAAGAATTACAATATTCCAACAATAGATCATCTCATTTTACAAATTTCATATCATAGATGTGAATTACAAATAATAATAAAAGATATGTTAAATCATGATAATGTCTCTAATAAAACAAGTCTTTGACATCTTGAAATTACAAGAGGGAAAGCATTACTTGAGTTTGTTTCCTCCAACCATAGATGGGCATTCCCTTGCACACCTTCCAACTAGAAGTGGTCCTACCCTTTATAAGGGTAGTTGATTTA
Source organism: Sequoiadendron giganteum (assembly GCA_007115665.2). Lineage (NCBI taxonomy): Eukaryota > Viridiplantae > Streptophyta > Pinopsida > Cupressales > Cupressaceae > Sequoiadendron > Sequoiadendron giganteum. The sequence continues at coordinate 125,340,954 of CM021109.1, read as the reverse complement.
GTGAATCCCATGGTCATCATGCCATCTGAAACATACTGTTGTGTTCTAAATTAAAATAATTTGGCATACACCTCTAGATACCCTATAGTTGAGTATGACCTATTTGATTGATTATAAATATTATACATTGTGAACTGACAATGCAAGCAGTGATTTTGCATTGCTTTGGCCAAAAATTACTATTAAATATAGGTGTTTCAAAATCATGTGTGTTGTATATTCACACACCTCTTTCTCAAACTAGTTATCGACAATTTAAACTTCTAATCCAAATTTTAACAATATGAACATAAGAAATATATTCACCTCAAGGGCTGGATTTTACTCAAACCAATTACAATTTATCTCTAAACATTGTCATCTAATTCTATCCTTTTTCAAAATTACAACATGAACTATAAATTCTACATTCATACACACATAAGATGTATGTGTGTATATATATATATATATATATATGCATATATATGTATACATGTATATATGTACATAAATATATAAATACACACACATATATCTATATACCAATATATGTATTCATATATTTAATAAATTTATCCATACATTCATACTAATATACAATTTAGATAGATATTGAGGTAAGTATTATATCTATACATATGTATGTACTACCTGTATACATATGTACTGTTGTATTACTTACCCATAATTATTTTTCATGTATAAAAGAATATCAGGGCTACTAGAAAATATTCCTTAAACTGATATTTAAGCCAATTTCTTCGAGGAAACTATAACCTTTGAAAAACATTTTTTTTCAAATTAGCCATAATTAATTTCATAAAACCCAAGTAATTTCCTTGCAATTTTGATGTTATCACTAATAATCTAAAAATATATTTTTACCTCTAGCAAGCTAATGCATAAAACCAAAATTCACAACATATTGTTTTTATCAAAATCTCATAAAATCACAATAGTTTCACAGTAAAATACCTTTAACATAATATAGACCTTCTCATAGCCGACCTTCAAATCTTAATAAATATTCTATAAAATATAGGATATTGGTTTTCATCACTTCAATATGTGTTCCAATATGTTCACCAAATGGGTTCTTAACAAATAATCCCAATTCATTCTTTAGGATCTAATGATCTATTATGGTCTTAATTAAAAGAATAATAAATAGTAAAACTCATTCAATCCCTACACAAAGAATTGCTATCATCAAAATATTAAAGGTTTATGATATGACAATATCGGAAATAATCTAATATAATATTTGAACTCCTAGACCTATTTGGTCACATATCATTATGGTGGATCTATGAGAAAAGAATGATCTATATTTGATAATATTACTTCTCATAAAATGAATGCATGGAACAGTAATCCATCCGATTGTTATACATTTCACATAATGCATATAAACAAAATGACCTATTCTACCATGATTTATTCCATAGAATGCATGTAAACATAGTGACCTATTTTTCCATGATTTATTCCACATAATGCATGTAAACAAAATTACCTATTCTACCATGATTTATTTCACATAATTCATGTACAAACATAGTGACATATTTTTCTATGATTTATTTCATAGAATACATGTAAACATAGTGACCTATATGGTCTTGTATCATGTAACTTCATTGGTAATATATTGTAGGCATGGTATTTATAATGTTTTAAATCCAATCAGGGTTTTGTAAACAAAAGATATATGTTGAATCACTTTAAATCAAAATAAATAGTCTAGATTAACTAAAACACAAAGGTCGAACACTAAATAGACTCAAATGATCATTCTAACATATTGAACAAAGGCTAAACAATACAAGACCTAAATGGTAATTTAATTTTTTTGTAGGCTACTCAATGTAGTTTAATCAAGGGTTTATATTCTCTACACCATATATTTTAAAAATGAATCACTATGAATTCATTCCATGAATTTTTTTTAACTCAAACATTCTTAATATAGGGATTTACGATTCCCTTCATATGCATATCACACTATTTTACATGTCATTTTAATGTTAATAAAAGAAATGGATTCAAGTTCATAATGTTGCCCTTCTCAAGAATCAAACCAATTAAACTCAAGAATCCTTACTCTACTTCCTTTTGCTCTCTTCCCTTTCCAAATAGTGTCCCTTCCTCCTTTCTTCCCTTGGTTCTTAACCGTCAAACATTTTCTTCTCCCTCAACTTCAAATGCATGTTGCCATTTCTTCCATAAAGCTCACCTTGTGGGTCTGATACCAATTTCGTTTCCTTCACTTTAAGTGAAGTAAATAACATTAATATCTCATGTACTCATACTAGAATTCAATATATATAGACCTATATATATACATATTTATAGATCTATATATATTCATTCTACTTAATATAAATATATGGATTCATATATGTATATATACATACATATACACACACATATTCATATGTGTGTGTATCTATATATAAGTGTGACTATAATCATATATTCATATACACAAAAAAGAACATTAATAATAGTATTTTTCTTAAATGAAGGTATCTTGAAAACTTCTTGAAGTATCATTCTACTAGGTTGTATTATGTTTAATAGAAATAAGATGAGAGATACAATACATCTTAATAAATTTCAATATCAATATAATTCAAAATAAGAGCAGATAAAAGCAAAACAATCATGCAACTAAAGATGAACATCCTCATAGCTATGTAATGAGACATCCTTTAATGTGTGTTTTTGTATAGGAGTTCTTGATTCATGGTATTTTTTGGATTCACTTCCTTCTCTGCGTTTATTCTCTCCCTCCTTGTTTGGGAGGGGGGAAACTATCTTATACATCCACCTCATTAAGTCAAAACAAATATTTAATTTGATTTATTATGTTTTTGAAAAGATAAGCAGCATTTACAGGGTGCCATACCCTTTACACCACGAGCCACGAGGGCCAAAAAGGACAAGCAAGGTTTTAAAAGGACCAGGAACCTTTTACAGAGTTAAGACAACACCAATGAAACCACAACAAAGACACAACAAAACTTAACACCTGGTCATCAGATAACTAGGAGTGACAACACACTTAGGACCAACATCAATCCCAAGTCTAAGACAATAACTCATTCCTGGAACCAGATCCAGGATCGTTGGAACCCATAGGACAAACAACAGTCTTATGTTAAACACAGTAAAGGCCCTGAGCTAATAAATAATCCATAACACAATAGTTTCAAAAAGACTGCTAGAGTCAAAGTCACTAGCCACCTGCAGCAGTTGGACCGCAACCAACCATCTGCACACCTGCAACAAGAAAACCGTAGTAGAACTTCCAGAAACACAAGTTGAAGTGAAGAAACAAACCTTAAATTGCACCAACCAACTAGACACCAACCCCGAAACCACCTCTAACAGATGGGGCTCCCCTCTATAGGAGAGGAAGAAGCGGGAACCAACACTACCGAAGAACCATCCCTCCAGAGAAAGCACACACCACCTCAATAGGGACCTGCCAAGAAGAGAACCACTTCCCACCATCTCAACAAACACCAAATCCACCTCAATAGGAGATGGTGCCACCATATTCACCTCTAAAGAATACTGCACATGTAGAGCATGGTAGCAAGAAGGAACTACAACAACATAGGCAACCACCTCCTCCCAAGGCAACCAGTCTGAAGGAGCAAGAAGAAGGACAACAAAAACTTCTCTGTCAACCACAAAATGAGTCCACAACCCCAAAATACCAAAAACTCTAACTTCTGAAAAAACACCATTCACCTCAAAAGGCCCCCAAAAGACCAAGGGAAACCATGTTAACAGCAAGACAAAGCCACTCCCAATAGCACCATGGTAGCAGGCAACAGAGGAAAACAACACCTCAGCAAGGCAAAGCCCCCTCCTCCAATCAAACACAAGCACCAAACCCACCATTTTCACCAACCAATAAGCCTTCCAATAGCACATAACCTTCCACAACCAAACAAGGTAGGGCCAAGAAAAAGTTCCCACCAAGCACCACTGCTGAAAGAGACCAAGCACCTACAACAACACCAAACCATGGAACCATCTCCCCCAAAGAGTAATAGCAATAGATCCAACCGGATCCACCACTACGCACACTCCAGGCAAAGTCCAATAGAACCACTGACCCCAAGCAACCAAGGCCAAAGTTACCACTTCACAACCCCATAGAGGTATGTGAAGGAAACAAACCATCCCCAACTGCACAGCTAGGGTGAGAGTAGAAGGGTCGAGCAGATAACTCCCCACCCAGCCATCCGAAGCTAACCAAGCTCTGTCCACAATGCACATGGAAGTCAGAGCACTGTCAAAGATCCACATAGAACCCAAGCACCAGGTGCTCGACACAACCTCTAAAACATTGACACAGGGAAAAACAACACCCCCAGCAACACACCAATCCCAACAGGTAATAGGGAACAACACAGAGGAACCGACGAGAGGCCACTAGAGCTCACAAAGGCCATCGTTAATGCCTTCAACATCAACACAAGAACAGGGGTCTCCAATCTTAGAAGACACAAGCAGAAGCCCAATGCAACACCCGCACACAGGGAACTCTAACTGATCAACAGACAAGAGAACCCACAACCGAAGCAGCTAGCACAGAGACTGCAAGCCCCCAACAGCCCAAGACCAACAAGGAGGGAGGAAAACAACCTCCAACAACAAATAAACTAACCGGCCATCATCAACAACACAACAAGGCACTCGATCAACAGCCACGAGCCCCCACGACCCCTCAACGACGGCCAAGGAAAACACACAGGCTGCACCCCCATCAAATGGAAGGCAAAGACAGGGTAAAAGCACAAGCCGCACCCCTTGCAAATGGAAGGTAGCAACATCATCATCCGGATTGGCTCCATCGCCCTCTGCAACGTCAGAGGAATTTGAAATCCCTTGCCCGCGCTCGTTCCTGCTCACGCTCACACTCGCCATATTTGATTTATTATGTTATCAATGCCTAATATAATCATTTATTAACGTCTCACTAGATAATTCAACTTCACACATACATCAATTAAAAAAAATCAAATTGATATAAAATTGAATCATCATAATAACATCATTGTTCATAATTTTGTTTTGGCATCATAATCAAAATGAAGAATAAAATATAAAATAATTTAGAGGGCTCAAAAATGAGATGTGACACTTACTAATATTCATTTAGTAGAATTGGGAAGTACATACCAAAATATAATTAGCTAATAGGGAATTTAAGTGGACTCACAAGTCCACAAAGCATCCACGAACCTATCTCATGCCACCAAACAACTTCCAAGTGCTCAAAAAATCAGCAAAAAAAAATTAGGTGATTGAAAATTCATTTAATACAAACATGCTTATTTGGTATTCAACTACAATTCCTTGCACTCTACATTTATGAGCTTTAATATTGAACAATCACATTACATGTGCAACTAATGTTTCCTATCTACTCAACTTATTGAATAGCCCATCATAGTGCAATATGTTATTGGTGATTTGAAACATAGTAAGGGACAAATCTTAGACCTACAATGTGTCTTTGAATTAGTACATGGATGTTCCTTTTTTATTATAAGATCATGGTTAAAATTTGAAGACAAGTTTACACAATATTTTGAGAGCCATCAGGAAGGTGGTTGTTCTTATCAGGCCTCTACCACTTGATCATGGCCAAAACATCTTTTTGGAGTAGGAATCCTTCTAAGATGGTTGGACAACCAACCATCTTCATTTTTTGTGTATGTATCATTTAGAAGAAAATAATTATGTCAAAAGAGTATATCAATGCATTGGAACTCAACTTGGAGGTGATAAACCTCCCTTTTTGTGGGTGTTGCATGCTTTCCTTGCTTTTCCAAGGAGTGATATAAGATATTGGTCTTTTAATCAAAGGGATTTTAGTCTCAAACAAACAATCCAGGGCTTGTTTAAAGTGAGTGAACTCTTTCGTTGTAGATGCTTGTGCATCTATTGATGGGCATGTTTCTAAGCCACTTGGGGTGGAGCTCTTTGCTGGAGGTAATGTAGTTTGGAGTAAAAAAATTACTTCTACCAATAAAATTGTCATCCTCTTGACCTTCGACTTCTAAACCTAGCTTGAGTTAAGATTCAAATGACCATGCTCAAGGTCATGAAGGAATATTGGGAGTTTGGAACAACCGTGAAGTCATGAATCAACCTAATAAGAGAGATCATATTTGGTGACTATAGATAAGATGAAAAGTACATCCATTAGTTTATCAAATGCTTGGAGCTATCTACATCACCAAATGTGTATTTTATGAAATTCTTCTCTTTGTTCTTGTTGCTTCTAATTTAATAAATCTTAAAATAGTAATACCACCCTTGTAAGTGCTTAAGAAAGCTTATTTTTTGTCTACCCAACGTTGTGGATGCATATTTAAAAAGCTAAACCAAACCTTCTAGCTATAAAACATCAAATTATTAGTAATGTCAGGTAACTTGTGTAGGAAAAATCCAATGGTCAATTGCAGTTGGATGTAGCAAAGCAATTTACTATAAAAATATAAGAGTTTAGTTAAATTGGCCATGAAGCCTTACTTTGTTTATGATTAATTTACTATGCTAGATTAAGTTTTTGACCACATTTTGATCTTTGATATGGCTTCTTGGTATTTGATCTCATGGATTTGCTCCTTCCTAGTGTTGTATATCATCCCGTGCAATTTATTGCATTTCAAAACTACAAATAATAGATTTTTTTTTTTTTTTGGAGTAGTGGTTGCCTAGGAAGAGTAATCACAATCCTAACTAGTGGTGGGGTTATGATTTTGCAGCAACTTAAGTTAATTTGTTTATTTTATTTTCAAAATATAAGTATAGTTATTGACCTACACAAAATTCTTGTATGTCCTCTCTTTAGGAACATAAGGCTTACCTCACTTTTTTCAACGATATGTTCGTTGAGCAAACTATTTTCTTAGAATTTAATTACTTTAATATGTATTTTTTCAAGTCTCATCCTTGATACATTGCAACTCAATTTAGAGGTTCATCTTATCCTCAAAATTACTTAGTGTGGGTATGCATAATAAAAAACTATAAAATAATGTGTTCTTGTATAAGGTTCATTTCTAAGAAGGAAAAAGAAGAAACATAATAAATTATTCTTGACATTTAGAAAAAAGACTGATGTTGTTAATCTTGATTTGAGGTGGCTATAAGTATTGTTGATTATTTTAAAGTTATTATTGTTTCCACCTTGGTCAAAGTAAGATAATTTCAGTGGCATGTTTGAAGCATATTTTGTCTATAGTACATCAGTGACATCTAAGTTGTTTAGATGGTTATGTTTCTTCGTATGATATTTAGGGACTTTCAATATGAATTTTACTTAAACAATTTTTTTAGGATGTATACACAAGTTTATGACAATGTGGTGAGATGACTTATTTTAAATGTCAAATCCATTTGAGATTCTATTTGATCATTATGTGTCAAGTTTAGTAAGTCAATTTAAGAGTCTATATAATGAATATTTTTGTAAAATATGATGTTAGTTTAAATAACTCCAACTTGGAATGACTTGTCTAAATACTAATAAACATTTTGATATTTTCTAAATGTAAATGTAGTTATTTTAGATTCTTCCAACGAATAGTATTTTGAATTATATAAGCTATTCTTAGTTTGCGTTAACGGCTCTATTGTATCTGAGTTGGCTGTAATGCGTTCACAAACGGGAGTATATCAAATCCCACTGGCTTCTGGATTAGAATAGAGAGCGAACAAGGTGTGCAATGTTTTTCGTATCTTTTAAATTCTGCTAATTTGTCTAGAATTCTTTATACTTTTTTAATTCGGGCATTGTATGATGTATGGTCGAGGAATTTTTGGTTTCCACTGCAGAATTGTATTAGGAATTTTTGGTTTCCATAGCAGAACTGAATTTGGTTCGAAAGGGACTGAAATTCACCTTCTCAATTGCCTTCGTACTTTGTTCTGTTTTATTCTGAAATTTGAATGTACACTTATATGGGTATTTTACTTTGATTTAACATAATCCCAGGGAAGAGAATTTCATACATTTCCCATTCATATGTATGAATTTTAAATATCTAATTCTCCTGTAGGGTATCACCATAACGTTGCTTATATTTTTTTGGGGTTTCTATTAGATATCATCATACTTTGCATAGTTTTCTGCCCAGTATTTATCTGCCCTGTTTCCTTGGCTGATAAATTTGGGTTTCCATTGAAGAGTTGTTTTAGGTTTTGATACGAGGAATTGCAGTTCCTTAACTCAATTGCATTTTATTTGTTTTGAGTAATTTTTCGGTTAATTTTCTGATCTTTGCACTTTTTATGTTTTGTGTTTTGCTTAGTTTATTAAATTTGATTACCATGATTATGATAATAAGGTTGCAGATATTTGTTTCAACTGAGTAGAGAGCCAATTCGAAGCTGTGGCAGAGTAAAAAATACACACGCAATTCTCATTCCTGCACACTACTTTTCTACTATTACAGGTATTCACTTTGTTCCTGCATCTTCATCAATTGAATATATGGTGACGTACATTTTGTCAAACACTTAGCTGTGCATTTTGCATACATTGCTTAGGTTGCACATGCTTGGAGGAATTTGGAAAAGATGTACTGTTTGGATATAGTTCTCTTTAAGATATCCCCATAACATTGGTTACTTGTCTTTTTCTTTCTAATCAGGTCTCAGCAAGATCTTTGTGATTTTTACGAAGCATGTGGTCATCTGGGTTCTCAATGATTTAAAGATTTTGGGTTCCCATCGTACAATTATTTTTTATTTTTCAAGTAAGGGATTGAAACTCTTCACCTTCGTTGCATTTTCTTTCTTTAAAATTAGATCTTGGGTTGCTCAAGATGAAACACAAGTTGCAATACTGAATCATACCAGCATGGTGAAACCTAATAAATACACTTACAACTAACAAGAAAGACTTTTAAAATGAGAGATGTTTAGCCTTTCAATCAGATTGATGCCTACTCCAGTGGGAAATAGAGTTGCAACTTTCGAGGAGGATGAGAACATGCTTGCAAATTAGCAATGGAACAAAGATTGTGTATACACAACTTCAACTAATAAGGGGACCTGCAAATAGACATACTTAGTTATCCCTTACAAATCAGGGGATCCCATATGCAACAAAAGAAGACCATCACAAAAGAGTTTGTAATGCATTAGGATGCTGTCACACATTCATCTAATTTTGTTATAATCATATTAGAAAACTCGGATACTACTAGGTTCAAAGCCACTTCTAAGATACTATAGCCTATCCTGAAAACATTGATTTGTAGGAAAAACCTTTCTAGACTACCCCTTCCCCTAATTTACAAACATGCTTTGTTATTTCCAAAGTTGAATATCATCATTTGATAGACTAGAACCTACTTGAGACACTTATAGTTGGAAAATTGGCTCAATGACCAACTGTGATTACATCAAACAAGCGTGCATATATAGCACAAGAGGCTTACCTCAGAACATAGAGCTTGTTGACACTTGCTAGCGGTTTGAGGCACACTAAAGCAAACCACCCCCAATTCATAGCAACATGAAGTTATAGTCAGATTCAATTTCATGCAAGACAATATATCCTTGGGATCAATATATGCAAGAACAAGGGAAGAAAGACATCACTCGAACAAAAAGACATCTACAACCATTTTTTATTCAACAAACTCTCTCACCTGCAATCAATGCAAGAGCAATGCTTAGGCATGGAAGATTTAATCACTGACCAACCATTAGATCACAACGTAGACACCAACACATCCTTGTCAATCATTCAACAAGAACCACCAAATGGGAAAATTGAGGGTTGCCATAAAGACAACCATCCGTGCAGAAATTTCCTTAGATTTACTATTTGAAATCAAATAGGACTTTGGAAATGAACACACTATTGATAAATTTGCCATGCAAGCACAAAACACATCTGCTCTTGCCACATCTTATTGCTAAGCATACATGGACAACAATAACGATGTCGAGGATTGATTTGAAGGACTAATAGAAAATGTTGAGCACCACCTTGCACCAAACTACAAATCCCACATCAATGAGATAACCAATGGCTTAAACACATGTGTCGGGAGATATAGGGGTTGGGGGCCACTATTGGAACAAACATCACCATCGCACAAGTAGAACATATAACACACCACTAGACCAAAGTAAAGCCTATGCAACTGCCATAGAACAAACCAAACAAAGCAAAGACCATAACATTTTTAAGAAAAACCAATGCATACAATGGATGACCATTGTAAGTGGGAAATTCCATTGCAATCAAAGTAAACCCATTGCAAACCACTAAGATATGATAACACCCCAATGCCTAAGAGCAAACCAAAGATTAGGGGAACATTGTAGAAGATATACAAACATAGCACAAGTGTAGATGGGTGTCTTCAAATGTGAATTCAAGCCATCGCTGCAACCACACCACATAAGATGACAACTTTGTTGCATAAGTGGAAAATAAATTGCAACCCTTCAAACAAATTACTTGACACTACATAAGCCTGTCACAGGATAGGTACATAAAGATTCAGAACACTTGAGTTCTTGAAACATAACAACTGCAACACCAAAGGATGCCTGGGTCTTCACCGTCGCAAATGACCATGAAGGTCAAAGGGAGGGTGCTCCAACAAAGGATCAATTTATAATAATATAGGCAACCATTGCAAACCTATAAATGGCACTGCAAGTGGACCACTCTTGCTGCATAGTATAAGCTTACAACAAGGAAGAGAGTAAGGTGGGCAGTTAGAGTGATGCAGGGGCTGTTAATTATAAAACAAGCAGAGAAACGAAATACAAACAAAAAATAAAAAACAGAATAAGAGACATGAATCTATAGTGGTTCGACAATTGCCTACATCCACTCTCAAGAAGGGAATAACTTCTTATTAATCTCCAATACTACAATACATCATGCATGGACTGGACATATATTAATACACTCATATTCAGCTGTGAACTGAAGAGTTGGGAGGAGACGAAGGGTCGAATGACCATTGGGCTTCACATCCCAACAATCTCCCCTGTGAAGTCCAACCGGTACAACCATGCATTGCACGTCGTCCCCTGCATTTCTCCTTCGAACTCACACTACAACTAGGCCCATCGAAGATTTGAGTTTTGCCAATGACTGCTCACAAACACAGCGAATCGGTTTTCTCCTTGCCAAGCCGGATAGAACAAGCTTAACAAGACAAAGAACAACAAACACAATCTTCTCTTGACGAGTTCCTGAACAACAAGAATCCTGGTGGATCCCCCAACCAGGATAATTTCATCTAAATCTTTGTAGGCCAATTTTGCATCTCTCAACGAATTCTCTACAGGGGTCTTCAGCCAGTCAAGTAAATCTGAACACAAATCTTCAAATTTAGCCCTTGTAAGTGTTGTCTCAATGTGCTTAGGACCATCTGCAGTAGCTGTTATGAATGGTAAACTAATGTTCGTTTGTGTGTGTGATGACAATTCCATCTTTGGCTTTTCTGTTGTTTCCGTTAGCTGTTGAAGTGCTTGTTTGTCTTTGAGTAGGTCAATTCCCTCATCTTTCTTAAAGCTTGCAGCCAACCAACCAACAATTCTCTTGTCAAAGTCATCTCCCCCAAGATGAGTGTCACTTGAAGTGGAGAGCGTCTCAAACACACCATCTCCAACCTCAAGCACTGAAACATCAAATGTTCCACCACCAAGATAAAAAACAAGTATAGTTTCATTATTCTTTCTCTCAAATCCATATGCTAATGAAGCGGCAGTTGGTTCATTGATAATCCTCAAAACTTCCAACCCAGCAATTCGCCCAGCATCCTTGGTGGCTGCACCGACATTGGATGAGCCCTCATTGTTGGCACCGTCTTTCATGTTTGGTTTCCCAACAACTTTGTCTTTTGTCGATGCCCCAACAACATCATCTTCTTCCGCCACAAGTATTTTCACCATTCCATCAGCATCATCAATAGTTCCGACCCTGCCATTATCAACCCCTTGCGAGTTATCTTCCTTCCTATCCCATGGATGTTTAGATGGACTATTCTTAATGGGAGTACCAAGCTCATCCTCTACAGGGAACAACTCGTCAAGTAGATTGCGCTCGGGTTCTGGTTTTGTATCTTCGTCGAGATAATTAAATTTCCTCAGCTTGGCCACAATTCGCTCCATTGTAGTCTTCTTACTTGGCCCTTCCAATTTCTGCCTCTTCATATTTAGAGCCAATTTGAATTTCGACGTTCTCTTTGCGTTGGGTGTCGGTGGGATGCCAGAGAGCTCGAATTTCCCGAGCAGATTGTTATCGCGAGTTCTAGTCTGCTCACCCTCGTACACCTCAAATCTATCTCTCTGTCGAATCTAGCTCCTCCAGAATGTCCGCCTCAGTGCTCTCCTGGAGCAACGAATCATTCACTGCGTCCCCTAAAATAGGCAGAGACCCAACGGCTAGGACATAATATGGCCCGGATTCTTGACCACTCCCCTGCCTCCATTGTTCCTCCACGCCATTGCTGCAAGATGAGTCGTCACTGTCCCTCAACCGGATGAAATGTTCTGCCTCAGCTTTTGCAGAATTTGGACCAGATTCCAAAAGGTTAAGAAATTTTCCAATGATGTCGCCCGTAAGCGAATCCTCCTCTACACCAACAGGTTTGACCAGCTCAAGCTTTGCAACACCATTTCCAGCTTCCGATGCCATATCTGGAACCGGTTTGGACATGGGATTTTCTTTTGGAGCCCATGATACTCCCCCATCACATGGGGATTCATTCTCCTCCAAAACAATCCGCAGAGCACTTTCAGACCTTCCTTCGTCTAGTTCCTCTGCCCCTTCTTCCTCGCTTGCTTAGAAAATGGCGCATGGGATGAGGTAAGAATCTGTTGCAATTTTCAGCTATCAAAATCAGTTTAGAACATGGGGAAAGGCATTAATTATCGATGCTAAAAATAAAACTGAAAGAGAGGAGGAAGGAGTTAATCGATTGAGGAGGAAGTCGCTCCAGGCAGTGGAGAGGAGGGCGATTATGAGTCTTGAATGGAGAACCCCGAGTCTAGTAATGCTGTGGGGAAAAACAGTTCTCGGAGGAGTAAGTAAAGAAGACGACAAAAACAACCGTCCAATAAAGGAAGAAACACTGGAGTGGCAGGGGGGATGCGATTAGAAGCGATAGCAAATGCACAACGGACGAAATGATGGATCGATTGGGGGATTCTGCGGTTCATTGTTTCAGTAGGTTGCCTTCTTTGAACTCGTTGTTGCCTGCACAGATTTGTATATGGTCAAGTCTATGTTTCTTTGTACTGGGATTTAGAAGTTTGGGAATTCTAGTTTACATACGCATCTGCTGGCTCATTGCCGTGTTGCCATAATCTGGCTGTGTTAAGTTTCCTGTCTTTAAATTGCTGAGGGTGCATTTTCAATCGTTTTCCATTAGGTATATAATGAATGTGTTTTATGTTGTTGTCGCCTCCATCGTGGATCGACCTCATGGATTGGAAGTGTGGCTTGAAGTTTGAACTGCTTTGATTTGGAGAGCGATATTTGTTTTTTTTTTGTTTCTGCCAGGATGCTATGATTTTATGCATTTTCTCTATACTCATATTGCTTGTAGAATAAGCCTTCTGCAGGAATCTTGGTAGTGAGAGGGAAAACGGTTCAGTAATCTGGAGTTTTCATTATACTGTTGATTCTTGCATCGTTTCCCCATTCAATGCACTCGTTTTCCTTAGATGTTTTGAGTCTTAAACTTCTGTCATATCAGTCGAAGCATGTAATTGTGAATTGATACGGTGCCAAGATTGTGGATCAAAGAAATTGCTTGACTCTTCAATCGGTGCTTATCCACTGTTGTTTGAATTATTCAAAGCGTGTGCCATCATAGAGTAGAGTATCTTGCCTTTGCAGTGAAAACAACAAGATCACGAATGCATGTTGTACCGACAACAAGTGAGGACCAATGACATGAAATCACTCAAGACAAAATATTGCACTGCAACACTAGAGATGCAAGTATAGACAGAAAAATAGTTCACTAAACAAAACTGCAAGTGTAGGATAACACATTTTTACAAGTTGTGGTAGATATATACACAAAATGTGACATGCAGAAGACATTTGGGCAAGTAATATGGTCACAGTAAACACAAACAACAGATTTAGTCATAAAATTGGGTGCAGGCTAACAGGGCATTTTTTCAAACACTTGCAGTAAATTCTACACAATGTTAGGTTTGCAAAAATAATAATATCAAATCTGGCCTTGTTACTTTCATTCTGAATTATTATACCCTGTTTTGGTGCCTCTAGGGCTGTAAATGCTTGTGACAAATAGAAAAGATGTACTGATTAAATTGGAGACATTCTGATTTATTATCTGAAAAGAGCTCTCTAACCCTATTACTCTTAGATTTAACATCCTTCTAGGATCGCATTCCATATACTTGTACCTTTGCATTTTTCCATACAGTTAGTCAGTGTGTTTCCTGCATCACTATCAATTTACAGTATTATTTTATTTCTATGTGTCTTATGGAATCATCTACATGGTATTTGAGTCTCTACCAGGCTAAGGAAGATGCTGGTAAACTCAAATGCTATGTGTAGATGATTCCAGAAGACTCACATGAAACAACACACTGCAAAAAGTCACTTAGAAATAAAAATGTTTCATATTATTTTGGGTAGTTATAGTTTACTGTTGAATTGTTTAATATGACATGATTATTCATTTTCATTTGTGGATAGAATCTATAAATTGGTGCACAAGTGCAATTAATTCTTTGTGCCATCAGATGATGTTTTTAGGTTTTGGCATACATCTCTTGCAATAAGAATGATATTGTTAGAATTAGCTATATGTTTTTCAATTTAATTGTTTGATATGGTGAGTTCAAATAATCATGTTTAATGTTCTACATATCTGCTAACTCTCTTTAAGTTATAGGATAAAAAATGAGCTGGTTTTTTTTACTTGAATGAGGGTAGAATTTCTAGTTTAATATTTTAAAGGTAAAGATGGCTCAATTAGGGTATTAGCAATAATTTTGGGGCTTTTGATCTCTACTCTTATTTTTTTTATCTGGCTGTGATGTATTCCTTAGGAATTTATATTGAAATCTGCAGGTTTAGGAATTACAGTTCATAGGGCAAAGAATGTATTTAAGATTTCGATAAGGATTAGGAAATTATATTGAATTTTGTCATTGTATTATACTTTATGACATACAGTTTCTATTACTTTAGAAGAGGCAACGTAATTGGAAATTGAAATGATCTTGTTGAGCTTCTTAGCTATTCCAATTATCATGTTGTACAGTTGTAAGTAAGAAATTGGAATTCTTTCTCTCTATTGCATTTGCTTTGTTTTTTCTGTATTTGACACTTAGATATGCACTTTTTACATCGTTGATTTTATGGTTTATTAAATTTAATTTCTATGAAAAGAGAACTAATGTCTAGGGAGGTGGGAATTGTTTGTATTCATTGGTAAGAGAGCCAATTTAAACCCTTCTTACATACATTTGTGCTGCTATTATAGTTAAGTCACATCATTCTTGCATTGTCATCAATTGAATATCAACATATACTGAAAGAGATTAAGCTGTGAATAGATTTAAGATATTAGGAGTAGAAGCATCGATGACCAGAACTAGCACTATGATTTGATAGTTTATTTTGTCAAGCAACTAAATTTTTGGTTTTTGTAGTTTATAATAAGCTAGTCTGGTTGCGTTGGCAACATTGATTGCTCTATTGCTGAATATAATCATGTACATATTTCTTTTTTTGGGGTATTTGTAGCCTACTATTTTATTATATGATCTTAATATTTGATTGTCTGTGTGTATAGAAGCTACATTGAACCATATGATCAATAGCAGTTATGTCTTTTGGAGATGAGAATGACATCTTTATTGAGTTTAAATAACCATGTGTAAGGCTCCAAATTTCTATGATTTGTGAGGTTTAAAACCTTTTCTGAATATCTGTAATAATTCTATGTCCAAATTATATAATTCAATTTGAGTGTTTCTTTTGATTTGAATAATGAGATTTTCTAGTTTAAAGTTTTAAAGGTAAGGCAACTAGATTAGGATGTCAAGCAGTTCTTTGAGGTTTTTGATTTGGGTTATTTTTAATTTGTTGTTTTTTCTTATTTTTGCATTGAACAGTTGTATGGCTGATTGCGGACATAGAGATTTAACTGATTCAAACCTTTGAATACTTTTCTACTATTATTCATGAATCACCATAAATTGACAGGTAACTCTGAGTCCTATTCTAAACATCTTTGCATTAATACATGAGCATTACTTAGTTTAGTTTCAAAATTATCCAAATATTCACATGTATTGTGCTTCTTATTCAATATATATTTGTTGTAGAATTTTTTTGATCAAAACCCTCATTAACCTTCGGATCTGCATTATTCCTTTAACACTTAACAATCATTAAACCCTTATCATGCATTAGTAAAATGTAAACATGAGAAATAGTAATGCTAACACATCCAAAACCAGTGTTACCCCAAGTTTTCGGGACGAGGACAGTAGGGGATGGCGGGACGAGTCCCCAAGTTTTCGAATTTTGAGGCCAAATTTGGGGACAGTGGGGGGACGACTATATAAAATATAGGGAAAATTTAAAATTTATATAAAGAAATTTTAAATATTTATCTGAAAATAATATGCATTATAGAACCTTAACATATAACATTTGTGTTCAACATTATTTAGAATTGTATTTCTTGTTCTCTCCTTTTTCATTATATCTCTAATTCCTTAGTTATCTTTACTATTTATTTCTCATCCTTTACCTCTTTCTCCCACACCTTTTTTTTTTTTATGTTCCCTCATTCTTTTTGTGCCTTTCTTTATCTTTACTACTTTCTCTCAATTTTTTTTGCCTTCTTTATTTTCTCAATCTTTCACTCTCAATACCTTTTTAATTTCCATATATTTTTATTTCATAATAGTTCATTTTTCCTCTTATTTGTTGTCTCTTACCTTACTTTATGCTTATTATATTCTTTTTATATCTGTTTATCGCATTCGCTGTCTATGCACCTCTTTTTTTCTTTATAACTGTTTTAATATTATCTCTCTTTGTTCTCTTTTTATCCTTGCATTTTTCTTACTTTCTTCATTCTTTTTTGTGTTAAATTATTTTTTTCTTTTATTTTTCTTTTTTTTTTCCTCTCAAATTTTGTATTTATTTTCTCTCTTTTTCTCTCTATCTATCTATTTGTCATTTGCTCTCTAGTTTACTTATTTTCTCATATTTGCTTTGTCACTTTTCCCCTCTCTCAAACCTTTTTATTTATGTTATGTTTCTATATTTTTCAATCTTTGTTATTTCTCTATCTCCTTATATGTGTCAATCTCTCTTTCTCCATGTTTCATCATTTATTTTTCTCTTTTTATATTTAATTTTTTCTTTAATAGGTATGCATTATTTTTACATTATTTATTTATTTATCCTTATTTAAATATCTATTTCTATTTTTTAGATCCTTTATTTATTTATTTTTATCTTTTCTCCTTATTTTCTCTCCTTTTTAATTTTTTCTCTATATTTACTTTGTTCTCTTCCCTCTCTCTACTACTTCTTTTGCTAATTTTCTCTTTAACTTTCTTTTTCTTTCCCCTCATGTCATCCTTTCTATTTTATCTCAATC
Source organism: Sequoiadendron giganteum (assembly GCA_007115665.2). Taxonomy (NCBI): domain Eukaryota; kingdom Viridiplantae; phylum Streptophyta; class Pinopsida; order Cupressales; family Cupressaceae; genus Sequoiadendron; species Sequoiadendron giganteum. Next base: position 125,323,285 of record CM021109.1, on the reverse strand, counting down.
CTTCTCCCTCTTGCTCTTCTTTCTTTATTTGTATCCAATTTATTTGACTCTTTCCTTCCCTTAGTATTTTCTATTTTTGTTTCTTTGTTTATATATATACATATACTTTTGTTCTCTTAATGATTTTTTTGGTTTTACTTTCTCTCTTCTTACTTGATTTCATTATTTTTTTTTCCTATTTTTCCTATTTATCAAAATTTTCTTTATTTTTTTATGTTTATACAATTTTTTTATTTTTCCTATATTTTTCATTCCCTTTTCTCTCATAGTGTACTTCTCATTCCATGTACTTTTATACTTCTTTTCTTTATTGTTTGGCATATCTTTTTTCCTTTAATTTTCTTTAATTTCTCATTGTCTAAATATCTTTATTTCTTTTTAATGTTTCTCTACATTGCTATTTCTATTTCTTTGTTTCTTCTTTCCATCTATTTTTCTTTCTTTCTATATGGGTTGGACCTTGGATCCTAGAATTTTAGTTTTTGACCCATAGACCTTGATCTACATGTAATTTCCCTAATTGATCTAACTTAATAAAGTAAAGTATAAATAACCCTAGAACCGATGACACCAATGATAAGCTTTAAACTAGTTAAGAGTAACCTTCAAACTATTATGGGTTTGGTGGTTTGAGTTAGATATATATATTGATAGTAATTAACAAATTGTTTGTAGAAATGCACTCTACCTGATATGGATTTTGATAAACAATTTGTAATCTGAATTGTTTAACTCAAGCCTTGGTTGAGTTTTTGATACTTTTTACTTATTATATTGCTTGTATTGAGGGACAATTGGCTGCCTTACTTCTACCTTAAGACCCTATTAAAATCCTAATTTGTTTGATGCCATCTTGCTTGACCATGTTTAACCTTTAATACCTCTAATTTGGAAATTGACACGCCCCTCCATTCAAACCCTTTTAAGGAGGCATGAATTTTCCATACTTTCCTTTGGAATATTCAATGGCGATGAATATTATACCTGAAAAACTCCTTATGATCTTTGATCAATATCATCAAGGTGGCGATAACAAAATAGCTCGATACATGCTATGGTATGTAAACCTGATAGAGGCAAATAAGAATGGATGTAATAATAATTATGGCTTTATAATAGTTATGTTCTCAAATATTAAATGCCACGATATTCCTGATGGTTCTTCTACCGGCTATATACCTTTGTATCAGTCCCTATATTATATTTTATATTACAATATTATGTGTCTCTATTTATCCATTATAATGATCATAATCATAATTGTCATTTTTAATATTTGCAATTTTATATGCAATAGTTATAATATTATTTTATGTTATGTTTTATATTAATATGTATTATATGCTTCTTATTCTAGTATTATATCTATAAATTGATTTTATTGTTTTATATTAATTTTATATATTTTTAATATTTATTATATCATAATGATTATATTATTTAAATTGTTAGTATTCATATTTTAATATTTATAATGTTATATATATGTATATAATTATAATATTATCTTTGATAATTATAATTATAATGATATTGAATGGTTAATAATATGTATTTTGTTATCTTAGTGTTATGGTTTAGGGGACATGACAGTCCTCCCATCCCAAATTCGCTTGTCTTCAAGCAACTTAAGGTTGGGATGATCAAACATTGTAGCCCCTCCCCCCGCCCTACATTGCATCTTTGGTAGGCAAGGCCTTGAGAATGTCGTCTTTCCTAGTCACAAGGCACTATACCATTGGTACCCTAAAAGGATACCCCCTTGGCCTCTTTGGGACTACTTAATCCCACATTATAGAATGCATTGGTTCCCCCTTATAGGACATTTTGGCTCTCCATTATAGGACACTTGATCCTCCATTCTAGAACACGTTGTTTCTCCAATATAGGACACTTGGTCCTCCATTATACAACACATAGGTTCTCCATTATAGGATACTTGGCCCTTCATTATAGAACACATAGTTTCTTCATTAAATAGGACAATTGGTCCTCCATTATAGAACACAAAGGTTCTTCATTACATGACACTTGGTGATGCATATCCTAACTCCCTTATGTCTTGATTTAGTAATCATTTCTTAGATGTTTACTCCCTTTCAAACTGGATCCCTTAGAGAGTTTCATTCCTTTAGGTTCATTTCTTAAAGGAGTCGCCTTCTTCCTTCTTTGTATCTTATTCTTTTATTTGGGCATTATTTATCTTCATCTCTTGTCACTTGATTAGAGGTTGCTTCCATGTTGTGGGCTTGGCTTCTTTTTTATTTGCATTTATGTCCTAGTTCCAAAACTTCCTTGCACTTGTGACACAAGTTTTCCCCTGTAAGGTCTTTTTGACTGCATTGGTGCCTTGGTTTCCATACATTTTTGTAATAAAAGAAAAACCCCTTCCTCCTTAGTTCCTCTCGGTCATGATAAGAAAGATATGGTTCCTTGAATTCTTCCTCCCCACAAAAGTGCTTAACCTTTGAGGCCATCTTCTTGGAGTGATCCTTTACATTTTCTTGAGTGGTGTTAAGCCTAGTGGCTTAAGGATTGCCTCTTGGAGTGTGGAAGGGTCCAAGGAACTCACTAGGCCTAAGATAGCACCTGATAGCCCTCCTATAAATAAGTATATGAGTCTTCTCTCTAATATTATAGGTACTATCATGGATAGCCTTTGAAACTTGGATACATAGTCTTCAATGGATCCCTCTTTTTTAATCTTTGTCCTCAATGGATCCCTCTTGTTTAATCTTTGTCAATTATTTGAAATGGATCTCTCAATTAATTTCTTCATAAATTTATCATAGGTTTTTATAATTTGGCAATCTTGTGTGATCAATCTATGGTACCACCATTCATGGGCTACCCCTTCTAAATCAAGTATGACAAACTTAATGGCATCCTCCTCCAACATTGAGTTGAGAGATAGATATGTGTCAAGTTTTTGAATCCATGCTTAGGTTGTGATTTTATTTGAACCATCTAAATTTGGAATTGATAGTTTTCCCACATTATGTTGTAAGATTTTGTTGGTCTAGTTTCTTTCCCTCCTATGTGAACTCTTAGTCCTAGCCTCACAATATTCGGGAAAGGGGATACTCCTCTTAACTTCTAGGTCAAGTCTTGTATATTCATCAACAATATGTCTCCAATATGGATATTGTTCCTCTACTTCCTCATCTTCCCTTCAGAATCCTTCCCTAGCTAGGAAGGGTGGTTGAGTTATTCTAGAGGTAGATCTTGATGGATTGTTATTTACAAATTGGATCAGGGTGGTTTCCCTCCTAAGGGTGGTTTCCGTCCTATTTTCTTCGTGAGGCCTAAGAGTACCTATGATGGTGCTTATGTTTTGTATTGCTTGGAGTAATGCCTAACTTTCTCTTTCATTTTGTTCAATAAGGGCTTGGGTTTTCCTATCATTATTTTCCATGGAAGCCTTAACTTCATCTCTCAACTAGTCACCCATGGTATTGTTTTGAATGTTGTTATTCCTAGGGTGTCTTCTTTGGTAACCTTGCATTAATTTTTCTTTCACAAGATGACAAAATTATGCTCTAATACCACTTGTAATGTCCCTAATTGATCTAACTTATTTTGTCTCTAATCCTATAGAGTAAAGTATAAATAAGCGTAGAACGGATGACACCTATGATAAGCTTTAAACTAGTTAAGAGTAATCTTCAAACTATTATGGGTTTGGTGGTTTGAGTTAGATATATATATATTGGTATTAATTAGCAAATTGTTGGTGGAAGTGAACTCTATGTGATATGAATTTTGATAAGCAAACTGTAATCTAAACTATTTGAAGAGATGCAAATAGACACTATAATATGGATGCTTCTTCAAAGTTACCTACTCAAATATATACATACAAATTATATGGATGCTTTGTTGGTGTTTTGTCTCTTTTTTGTTCTTTCTCTCTTTATTGATTTGTTTCTTTTCTTGGTGTCATTTCTCACTCTATCACATTTCTTCTTTCTTTCTTTTCTCTTTCTTCCCCTTTTTATCTTTCTTTTTTTATCCTCTCAATTTTTACCTTCTATCTATTATTTCTCCCTCTTTTTGTCTCTCTTTCTCTATTTGTCTATCTTTATACTTTTTGTCTCACTTTCCTTTTACCTCTCTCTCCCCTCTTTCTTTTCTCTCTATTCTTCAATATATTTCTTGGTTATTCTATCATTTTTATGGACCTCTCTATTTATTTCTATTTTTAATTCTCTTTTTTGTAGCTTCTATTTTATCATTTTTTCCTTATTTTTCTTTTCTCTTTTTCTTATTTTATCTACTTAATCTTTCAATGTAATGTCCTTTCTTTAATTCTCATTTTTTCATACATATCCAGGGAATTAGTCTCGCCCCAACGTGACACCCCTTCTTGACCCCAACTTGGCAGAATGTAAGACCAAGGTAAGGCGGGTTGGGCATTGGGTTGGGTCGTTGGATACCCCTTAGTCAACAAAAAAGAAAGAAATAGAAGTTCATAGGTATTTTGATTGTCTTTGAAAGGGGTTTGGATTGTAATATTTTGATTTTGGAGGTCAATTTGCAAAAAAATCATAATGTGGTCTCAGTGTACCTGTTGATTGATACACCAACAATCCATTTGTGTAAAGTAACATAGCATCCTTTTACTCTGCCCTTTGGATCAAATGTGTCCTAGAAGAATTTTTATCCCTATGACCTAGCTCACCCCTTTCTGACCCCAACTTGGCAAAATGTAAGACCAAGGTAAGGCGGGTTGGGTGTTGGGCCGAGTCACGAGGATACCCTAGAGTCAACAAATAAAAGAAGAAGATCTAGAAGTCCACAATTTTTTATCTTTGAAAGGAGTTCAAATTGGAATATCTCTATTATTCTCCCTTTATCTTCAAGTTTAGATCTCTCTATATTTTTTTCCCTTTCTTTTCTTTTTTGTGTTTCTCTATCTCCCATTCTTTATTATTTTTTATTTCTATTATTTGGTGCTCTCTCTTTTTGCTTCAATCTCTTTTTATTTATTAAAACCTTTTTTTCTTCCAATCTATATTTTTTCTCTCTTGACCTTTTTTTTTTTTTGTTATCTTTGTCCCTTTTTATAATTTCTTTTTTGCTTATCCCTTCTTTCTATCACGACCTTCATTTTGACCATTATTAAATTGATACTTTCCATCTATTATTTGTAACTATTACTCCATTTCTATTATTAATTATAATTATAATTTTTTCTTATTATTCCTCAATTACTATTATACAATTATTAGTTAATTAATATGATTAATTATATAATTATCAATTTTACAATAATTTTATTTAAAAATTGTTTATTATTTTGTATCTATTATTGTTATTTGTTGTTATTCAATTAATACTTATTTTTAAGTGAACAAATGCAAATATTATTAATAATATATAGTAAATCTTAAAAATTATACTTTAGTGTTTAACTAACTGATATGAGGTTTCACATGAAGCCACAATACCCTTATGTGGCTGCATTATTTGGGAAGATTAGATTCAAATTTTACGTGGCTTACTATTACCAAGCCAAAATGATCAAAATAAGATTTAACTTTATCATTTCCACCGCTTCATGTCATTTTCCACCACCATTCTTTCCATCGATTGAAGAGTTAACTGCCATTAGTCTTGCATCCATATAAGTAGATCAATGCAATAGAAGGGGAGGGAGAAGGAAGGTGAGAATGATCGAGAGGAAGAAGAAATTAGGGAGCCAACCGAGGGGCATAAAGAAAAAACATTTGGGAATTTTCTAGGAACCTTTGTAAAATCAATTCAAGCCAAGACCAGCTAAGTTATACTATTCACACACATTTTTAGTTATGGCATTGTTTGGTGTGTGTTGAACCTTTATTACTTGCATACAATTTGATCTTGAATTTGGTTCTTTTGTATGGGTTTAAATCCATGGTGTCATTTCATTCAAGTCTTACATTATTTTGATCTACTACATGAGCAGTTTATACAACACCTATATGTTGAGGGACAAGCAACTTGCTTAACACTAGGATTTATGTAGTTTTATAGAAATTTTAGCACCATTTCTATAGATTCACCACCTTTTTGAATAATAAAATTATTGTTGTTTTTGGAAAGATTTGGTTATAGCAAGTTGATTGTAAGTGGAAATCATGATGAATTGATAAGAGTAATAAGTTATTGTGGATAACTGTGTTAATTGCCACATTTCTAAGGGTTTTCACTTAATATCTACATATGATATTGAGGATAATATTTGTTATAATAGATATGATTTTAATGTAAGATCTAGACATTTGTGTTGATTAGAATTGAATCAAGTACAAATGATATAATATTCCTATTTGGTTCCTTCCCCTTAACTGATTTTATATCATATTCAACCTGCAAGTGTTTTCACGACATGGAAATTATTCATTTCTCACTTGTAAACGTCTAAGCCTTATGCAATGAGAACACTTTTATTTAAGGCATTATGTCAAACAATCTTGTAGGCATTGTCTAAACCTCCACAATGTAGTCTTTAAATTACATGAGCCAATATAACAACATAAAAATATGAAGAAACATGATGTCCTTTGAACAAAGTTTATGAAGAATAATGAGATAATTTTAGCATATGAAATGGCCGACCTACATTATTACTATTATGAAGATCCTCTGGAAACCATTACATTTACAACATCAGAAAAGTATTGAATAGTTCTTTCTTTAAAACTATCCCAAATATAATCTCATTGAAACCATGGCAAGTGACTTAGCTCAAAATTATGCACAAATTGTGTCATGCTATCAACAATGCTAAATAAGAAAAAAGTGGATAGAGCTTGCAACCATTCTTAAGTTCCCATTTTAATGTTGGCAGGAGAATAACAATAAGGCAAGAAGGATATAGTTTTGTATTGCCAACCACTTAGGCATGAAAATTTCTAAACCTTTTCAATACTTTCATTTATACAAGCCCCTTTTAAATCTATCAAGCTTTACTCCTCTAAGGCTTTCTATTAGATGCAATTTACATATATGTTTATTCCTATAGATGTTAGGCCTTTATCTTGTAATAGAGACATTCCTAAAGGATTCTTATCATATAGTATACATTTGATTAATTCATTATTCTAAGTAGAGGTTGGGTAGATTAATGCATTTACTTAGTACAATCATACTAATACTCTTTTATCATTAGATCATTTATCATAATATAGCATAGTTTGTTAATTATAAGATTTTCAATCTATTAAGTTTAATTGAGCCAAATTTTCTCGGGGAATAGTTAATGCAAATATGGTTTTCAAATAGTTTTTCAAAGTCTTAGATAAATATATGCTTTCACCATAATTATATTCTCGCTAAAATATCAAGAATATTTACAACCAAGACAAGAAAATCTTAGTGTTTCAACATTGAATAATCGATTTAGGTAATTATTAGGCTAGACTTACTATTATAGTTTGAAGTCTAGCTCATTTGCTGGGTAGTGCTAGAATTAGAAGTATGTCACATGGTTATTTGAAACTACAACCAACTAAAGGACACACGAATAATTAACTAAAACCTTAAGGAACAACAAAATAGTTAGGTATTAACTATTATCGATCGATTGATTAATTCATGTAGGAGTGTAATTTTTTGATCATAAATGGTTAAATTGTTTATTTGTATGAATAATGAGATTTTTTAACATATTTTATAGTTTTAATTTTTACCTTTTTGTTAAATTATAAGTGGTAGAATTATTTAAATCTATAATACTTTTTTTATACAGGTTCCATTTGAATTAATCGATAGGGAATATTATATTCGTTCATATAAATTCCTCAAGATCATACTAGATTCATTAGGATTGATTTAAAAATAAAATTTTAAAGGGTCTCATTGACCTTTAAGTCAATAAGGATCTATAGTGGAAGTTTTCCCAACAAATTTAATAGACTAAAACTCCTCATGAAACAATTATATATAATTTGGTTCAAAACAATTTAAAAATAAACACAATTGGAACATTAGAACATGGAATCTATATAAGAGATCCTTGCATGAATTTTAAAGTATATAATATTAATGATAGCTAAGCAAAAGTCTTAGGAACTAATTGATAAGACTTTATTTTGGAACTAGAAAAGGAAAGAAAATAGAGGCAAACCTTACTATTCCTTACAAGTGATTCCCAATTGTTAGATATATAATGGTGGTAGTTTAAGTTAGGATTTTATATGGAAAAATGTCAATTTATTAGATCTTAGGATCTCGAGTAAGTCATTAAATGATTTCACTTAAGAATTTTTGAAATATTCGGTTTATAAATATTTGATAGAGTAAAGTTCATTGAAAATGAACTTTATATTCTTCCTTAGGTGGACTTAGTGATTATTCTTTTATAGATAAAAGATCATTATACTATAAGTTATTTATTTTTATAACAAGCCAAGTGATATTCATTTTGATATTCTTGGGTTAGCAAGCTTATTGATTAGGTTCTACTTTTCTTCTCTTAATCTCCATTAGTGTTGCTTGATATACATATGTTAATACCAATTAGATGATCTTCAAACTAACATTTGTTTGATATAATGGTTAATGTTGGAGAATAATTCATGGACTATTATTTTAGATAGTTTTAAGTTTCAATTTACTTAGTTGCATATTACGATAGTTTGATTTATTATCTACACTTATGTTCTAAAAATGTTGATTTTGATATTTTTAAGGGGATATTTGTAAATAATTATTAGTAAATAGTAAAGTACCTCTTAGTTCAAGTGAACAACATAATTATATTATATTTTCAAATAGATGAATTTACTCCAAAAAAAGGGGTTTCATAAAGTAGTGATCCAGGTATGATGTGGATTACTAATGTGTTTAGAAATTCTTGCAGATTAGTATCAATCAAAGAACAAATGTATTTCAAAGAAAATATTTTGTTGATCATGTATAAATGTTTATCATGATTATCTTCTTGATTTTGAGATAAATTTGAAATACATAAATGGTATTTCTTTACTTTGATAAGAAAACTTTAGATATTGGGCGTTATGTCCTAATGTGCAAATATAATAGATATTTGGATAAATAAAACCAAAACTAGATTACCAATTAAAAATGAAAACATTCACAATTGACTCTAAACCAAACACCCCATTTTAGAGTGTTTATTAAATAGATCTTTAACTAGGTTTTCATCCCTGTTCCACTTGAGTGGGTGGTAGTTGGCAAAGAACTATTTTGGGAAACTAGACCCTAGAAAGGGTTGCATACCCACTCACACAGTTACATTAAAGCTAGATTATAAACCAAAACTACATGTTCATAACACTTAACAAATCCTTTAGTAGCTTGATCCCATGGATACAAGGTATGTAGGTAGTCTGGAAGACAAAGGATGTCTCAAGTACTCAAATACTAAGGATATAGGGTGATTGGATAACATTCTCCACAAATAGGGAATGAAATTTACTATCAAAAGATAATTGAGAAATTTAAGAAAATAGTCTATGATACTCAAAATAATTCTCAAGGATGATTAATCTTGTACTTGGCCAGTTGCTCGAAATCCAAGGGAGAGTACAAGACCCTTTAATGTTTAAAACTTAAAAAGATCTTCGATACAACATATGGGTGTATTGTTATACCTCTTGTGTGTGACTCGAGACCCAGTTGGTCCTGATGAGTCTAAGCCTCTGGCCATAGCACTTCATTGTTACCCGTCCTTTAAGCATGCATGTCCATTATGTTTTTTTTCCCAATTCCACATTGGATAGAGGTATGGTCTGTTTGACCACTTATAAGTCATATGGCTCTTTTGTTTTCCAATCTAGTTTCAGATAGAGGTATGATCCACTTATATGCCCAAGGACAAAAGAGCCCATATTGGCTATGATTTTATTGTCCCATCTGGACACTTAAGCCAAACCGGCTATTTCATTTCTTGAGTACTCTGATTGACTTAAAGATAATAACTTGGTTTCAAAATTAAAAAAAAAAAGTAAATATGAAAAAAGGAAAGTGCTAATATGAAATCTTAAAATAATTTCCGACCAAAAGGAAGATTTTAATTTTTTTTAATAAAGATCTACTTGGGTCTTTACACTTTCTTACTATTTATTTCTATCCTTATGCCTTTTTCATTCCCTCTATTTTTGTAATGTATTTCTTTGTCTATCTTATTCTCTCTTTATCTCATAGTTTGGATCTCTTTAGATCTATTTCTCATTCTCATTCTTTTCCTTGTTGATCTCTCTCTCTCTCTCTCTCTCTCTCTCTCTCTCTCTTATATTATTTCTTTATTTCTATTATTTGATGCTCTCTAAATGTGCTTCTATCTTTTTTTTTCTATTTTTCTTCCAATCTATATTTTCCCTCTTAATCTTTCTTTTTGTCTTTATCTCCCGCATTATAATTGTGTTTTGTTTATCCCTTCTTTCTTAATATTTATTTCCATCTTCAATTCTTTTTTTCATTACAAATGTTGACTATTTATTTCATTATCTTTATCTTTATATGTCTTCTTTTATTTCTTTGTTGGTGTTTCTATTTCTCTTATTCTTTCTATCTTTCTTGATTTGTTTATTTCTCTATTTTTCTCTCTTTTTGTCACTTTCCTTTTCTCCTTTTTCTTCTTCTTTTCTTTTAAATAAGAGAAATATGAAAACATGAAAAATAAATGACAAATTAATTCTCTTATAATGTTTTAGTTGTGAGGGTTAGGTCATAGGATAGAGTGGGTAAGAAGAAATTTGGAGATATGAAATCCAAGTCTCCTAGAAAAACCTAAAGTGTTGGAATTGTGGTAGCAGAGGTCAAATAAGAATAAATATTAGTTTGCAAGAAATATGATTCCTTAATTAAATCACTAAAAGATTACAAGTTTAATGATAGAATTTTTGTCTCTAATAACAATATCAACAAAAAATCTTAGTTGATTTAATGTTTGATGCATCATATCACATGTCTAGTTTTTCACTCAAGAGGATAACACACCATGGGATTTAAATAAATGAAAATTATGTTGCACAGATTTGAGATTATTTGTTTGTGAGGTATTTGTTCATATTTCAAAGAATGTTCATGATCTAAATTATATTTTAAGGATTAAAAGCGCATTTTGATAATATGCTAAAAATTGAAATACCATTTCAACTTTCAAATGTAATGTCCAATTCAAGGTTATTTACTTAATGTATGTCATAAATAGGGAAACTAGAGTCTTATCCAAGGATGTTCATAAACAAAGGATGCATTTTCAACATAAAATACAACATTACTTGATTTATCTACGAATGAAAAAGCTAGTGGATAAGTCAATATGGGTGGAGAGAAATAATATTAGGCACAAATCTTGAAGAATTTTTTTTATACATGATGTGATTTCCAATAATCCTTGTTAAGTCATAAAAGGTTTATATATGGTTTGATGCATGTGTGCACTAGTACTAGGTTTTACACTTTGAATCATGTTGATAAATTTTTATAAAAGGAATAAGGGTTAACTAAGGAACTCAAGGCTCCATTATCTAGGAGATTCAATATAAAGGGCCAAGGGTCTACAAGATTCATAAAGAAACTTAATCTACATACAATTCTATGTTAATCAGCCATATATACAATTTATTTATATACCAACCTTTCTATAAATCCAAATATAAGTTACCATGTGTGAAAATATAGTTCAATCTAGTTTTTTTGTAAGTGATTTAGGTAGATCTACAAACCCTAGATGAGAGGAAATTTAGTGAATTTGATGTAGGGAAAGGAAACCTATAAAATACATATGTTAAAACCATAGAGTGAAGAAGAATTAGGGTAAAGATATATATAAACCCTAAAGAGGACTGGTGAATTTTATGTATAGATATTGTAAGAAATAGGGGTAAACAAAAATCTTTACTTTTTGTAATATTTTTATTCAAATTGAAAAATTATACATACATTGTTTTTGTAAGAATTATCTGAGTCCTTTCTTCAAATCATTCTTTTTCCTTTTTTTCTAAATATTTCCTCATACTCTTGTTTTTCCTTTTCTTCTTATTTGCTATTTCCCCGTTCATAAAATATTTGTATACAATTTCATTCACAAATATTTTGTCCCCCTAAAAATTTCACTTACCAAAGCTCAAAATTTTGATGTATTTCATTTTTATTTTTAAGAAATTTCTTTAATTTATAATAGTTAAATTTTTTTTTTTTTTTTGGTTCAACTAAAGAGACCTTTGTTTGAAGGTCTCTTGTATTATTTTTTATCTATAGACCTTCAAATGAAGGTCTTCTTTATGGAATATTTTATTCCTTCACACACCCACATAAGAAATTTAGTTCAAAGGTACCTTAAGAGAAAGGCACCTTTGAATTAAGTTCCATTCCTTCATTCAAAGGTACCTTCAAACAAGGTCTTAGGATGACCTCTTCCATTTCATATTGAAGATTTTTCTTAGAATTTTCACCTTCAAAACTCAAGTTGAACCTTCAAATGGAATCAACCAAACAATTTTTTTTTTAGGTTTGTAGAACTCTAATTAATCTTTCCAATGAGTATAATATTTAATATAGTTAATTTGGTTATTATATTTATTTTCTATATTCTAGTGAAAATAGGGTTTTCAAAAATTGAGAAGGCCTTTGTTCAATACACATGAAAAATAGTAAAATAGATATTTTTTTGAAAAAGATGTAATACCCCTCCGTTTTGCTTCTTGTTCAAGTTGCTTTATGTTATGTTTGGTTGCAATTACTTTGATACTGGATACATTTTATTATGATGATTTGATCGCTACCATTGAGCGACAACCATTATTGTGGGATGTAGTTAACTGATTATTGTTTCACATGCATTATGGATTAATGATGTTGTAGAGTTAACATGAGATGTTATTATGAGATTATTGGGATTATGATGGAAGTGTTAGTTTCAATGAGTGTATTGGTGAAGAGGACGGTTTCGCATCACTCGCTTGCGAGCGCCCTACGAATTCGTAATTCCTTCTTCACGGTGTGTATTATATGATGGATATATTATATGATGTTGTTTACTTGGTTGCAAGATTGTAGGTACATGACACCGACTCCACCTGGCTTCACAGGTTTGAGCGTGTCGATCCAACGGTTAAATTGAACGGGAGATAGTAGCTAAGTAACATGTGTCAAGTCTATGCCCTAGCCTTAGTGTGTCGTCAGTTGTGTGTGTCGAGTTATAATTTGTCTTGTTTTAATGTTATTTATTTCTGAAGGATTATTGATTTGGAAATAGATACTTAGAATAATTGCATTTAAATCATGTTGATGATTATTTAATTTAAATAATGCAATGTGGATAAAAGTTTATATTTAAATTAATTAATTATATTTAGTTTATTTAATTAATTAAATTTGATCCAAGGGGGTTGAATTTAGTTATTAAATAATTAAATTAATTAATTAAATGTGATGCAAGAGAATGAAAGGAAATAAAAGAATTAAAATTAATTTTGGAATTTAATTCCAATGTGTGGGAATTAAATTAGAAATTGTAATTAAATGTTTATTTGGGAAATTGGTTGCAACTTTGGAAATTAATTTATTATTTGAAATTGCATTTTAAATTGAAAGTGGGTTTTTGAAAAGTGAAATTGAAATTGAAATTGAAATTTGAAATTTGAAAGTGAAATTGAAATTAAAAATTGAAATTGAAATTGAAATATCTAATTTGCATATAATGTGAATTAGGGTTGTAAATATTGAAATTGAAATATCTAATTTGCATATAATGTGAATTAGGGTTGAATTAAGTATTTTTGGATTTATAAAGAATACATGTTTTAATTTTAGGGGAGGAAAGTTTTTAGAAAAAATACATTTTATAGCAGGGAAGAAATTTTGGAAAATTTGCACAAGGGTTTGAAGAAAGTTTGATTGAAGGAAAGATTGTTTGCATTTGTTTGGTTTTGGATTGAATTCATTGGAGGATTGAAGAAAATTCAGGGAATCTTTGGAGGAGGTTTGCATCAGAAATTCATCTCTTCCTGTAGCTTCTTATACCAGGTTTTCCTCTTTGTGTTTTATTATTCTTGATTGTTTTTCTTTAAAATAGTAATGATTAAAGATTTGTTTGTTAAATATGTTTTAGAAAATAAATTTGATGCTAGAATAAAAGAATTAAACAAATTTACAGCCTTTGCTTGTGAAAATTCTTGAGTGAAAATTATGAAAACCTTAGTTGAATTTAAATTATTTGGGGAAATAGATTTTGTTGTTATTGAAATCAAATATAGGGATTGAACAATGCATTTATAATGTTTTTAGAAAATGAAACCTTCTGTTTATTATTAAAAAACGGATTTAAAAATCTGCAGTATAGTTATATTTTCATGGTAAAATGGTCTGATTGCGTCGCCTATAACTTTACTTTCACAAACTGGGTTTTCCGAAAATTTAAAAGTTTTTTGCATTTTAAAATTTTCTTACCCCTATCCAAAAATCGTAAATACCCAGATCGTAGTTTTTGAGTTATGCTTGAAACATGAGACTGCTGTTAAATTATTTTCCCATGGCTGCTTTGAAAATAAAATAATAATAAATTGATATTTATAAATATTAATATTTTATGTATTGTTATTATAATATTAAAATATTATTTAATAATATTTTATATTATAATTTATAATACTAAAGTATTATATTTATTTATATTATTTTAAATAAAATTTGTATATTAGATTAGTGGAATTAAAATTATAAACATATGGAGAAATTATTGTTATTTTAAAATGGCTTGTTAAAGTTTAATTGAAAGAGTTGAATATTTGATTTAAAAAAACAATATATTATTGAATAGAGATTTAAAATTGGATTGATTAGTGTATATGGAAAATGGATAGAGAAACAATATGTTATTATATTAAAGTGATTGAATGTGTTAAATAGAAAATTGAATGGGATGTAAGATTTGGTTAGGAAATTGAAAGAATTTACTTGCATGGATTTGTGTCGATTTAAAAGTAAATTAAGAAGTTGTTTTATTGATGAGACAATCAATTATGTTATTTATTAATGTCTTTTTAGATTAATTGAATCATTGTGATTGAATTATGAAAGAGATATGGATTTAGTATATCCAAAAGTAGTATCTTCTTCATGCTTATCTTAAAGGATTTAATTCTTTGTATTCAGTAAAGGGAAGTAAGTTTAATTGTTTTAGATTTCCAATAATGAAAAGGGAAATAAGGGTTATGATTATTTTAGATGATCTACTTATCATATCTTTGACTTTGTCAACATTACCTATTGAATGAGTATGGATTTAGGAAATCCAAATATTAGATTTGATTGATGACTTGAATGTTTTTGTTGCTATATCGTCAAGGATTTAATTCTTTGTATTCAGTAAAGGGAAGTAAGTTTAATTGTTTTAGATTTCCAATAATGAAAAGGGAAATAAGGGTTATGATTATTTTAGATGATCTACTTATCATGTCTTTGACTTTGTCAACACTACCTATTGAATGAGTATGGATTTAGGAAATCCAAATATTAGATTTGATTGATGACTTGAATGCTTTTGTTGCTATATCGTCAAGTTGTATTGTTGGTTTTGGGATTTAGTGTCAGTCCTAAATTATAAGTCTTCCAGAAGAACTTAGAGGATAAGAGTTGTTGAATCTTTATGTCATCTAGTTGTTTTCCCTTGGGTAGTACGTGGCGTCTTTTCAGTTTTACTCAGTTTTCATGAATGGGGATGTTTGCACCTCCTTGGTTTAGGAGCGGATTATGGGATCTGTGTGTCCTTGTATGGAGTGACCTTGTTATGTGGTTTCATTTTGTTGCCTTCTATGAAAGAAGTGGACTATGTGTTATTGCCTCCAAGATGTTTGGAGTGGGATCATTTGTACCTCCTATGAAAGGAGTGGACTATGTGTTGTTGCCTCCAAGATGTTTGGAGTGAGATCTTTTGTACCTTCTGTGAAAGGAGTGGACTATGTGTTTGTTGCCTCCAAGATGTATGGAGTGAGTTCTATTATTTGTATCCTCTTTGTATTGGAGTGGATTATGATGCCTAGTTGGTATGCACTTGTGGTTCCCTTGGTGGATTGTTTGGATGTGTGTTGTCGAATAGAAGAGTGGCTTCTGTTAGGTGCCAGATCCCAAAGAGGTAAACTGGATAACCTTCAGGAGTGATTTAAACAAGTGATAATTAAAATATTGTACTTAGAAGATTAGGACTAACTTCTCACATTAATCAAGATAATTTAATCCTCACTCATAGACACAAGGGCTTGTTTAGACTTGGGATGAGTGAGAAGGTCTGGAATGGCAATATCAACTATCTAGTTCTTACGAGAGGTAGTTGATTCCGCATGACTGAGTATGAGTGTCGGAATTCAGTTGAGGCCACTAGGATTACTTGTGCCGGAGCCTATGAAGAATGCTCAGAGGAGATCTCATGACAAACCTTGCGATGACACTCTATCTATGACAACTGTTGTTAATTATTTTATGTGTATGGTTATTTGAACATACTTGATCTACTTTATGTCTGGAAGCAATGTGACCTATATCAATGATGTTGGAGTTGTACTTGTATTGTACTTGATTTGTACATGTATTGTTTTTGATGTGTACTTGTATTATACTTGAGTTGTACTTGTTTCATACTTGTTAATTCATTTGGTTGGTTATAACAGTATGAGTCAGTTTGAGTCTGCCTTTGGTTAGAGGTAGTAGATCTTTGTCCATGTTACTTTGTTCCTATCTCCTAACATGGGGGGTGGGCCTTCAGGTACCACATTGGTTGGGTGGAACATGCACCAAAACCGTTGGGTCCCCATTTATCTTCAGTGCTTGGTGGCGAGACATCCAGATGGACAGCTCGCAATTCTTGTTGTAATTTTTTGCATTGTAATATTTCAGTTGTATATGATACTTTATCCCTCTTTTGTAAGAGGTGGAGTTATGTAATTGTAATACATTTGTACTAGTGTCTCATTCTGGGAATGAGTGATGTAACTATTGGTTTAAAATAATGTTTATGAGATTGTATCTTGGTTGATTATCTTATTATGTTATGTGGTATTCTTATGATGTATGATGTTTATTTCATAAAGTTTATAAGGCTATGGTTATATGTATTATGTATGTGTGGGTTTAAGTAATCCTAACCTTGTAGCCTTAGAGGTTGTTGTTAATTAGTAAGTGAATGTGTATGTTAAATGCACTTTATAAAAAAAAATTGGTTCGCTTAAGATGTTAATTGCAACTTCCTTTAGGGTTACTTGGCGGGGCATTACAAAAGAACTATTCTCTAGGTATTGATATCCTTATTTATTTTAAAAAAAAGGTTAAATTGGATGAATACAAAAAAATTATGTGATAATGAATGAACCTATGTCTAAATCATAACGAGTCTCACTTGAAAAATGTAATGCACCACACGTAACCCTAGAGGAAGTTGCAATAACTACAAAAGCGTACAATTTTTTTTTCTTTTAAAATGCAATAAAACATGAAAAGCTCACTAACTATCACCAACATCCTCTAAGGCACGAGACTAAGGTTACGTTTGATTTCCATAACATAAACATAAACACACTATAGCATATGATTAACTACTTATGAATTTAAAGCACATACATTCTAAACATTAAAATTGCATCACATAGATAAGATATACATCAAGATACAAATATTACATTAATTCTCAAATAAGGTTTACAACACTCATTCCTAGAATGAGGTAGATCATGCATATGTGTTACAAAATACATGAGACCTCCTTGAATACAACTAAGGAGTAATAAAAGTACAAGAGTCATCTGTAATAATAATCAAAGCATGGAATAATAAGTTGTATTCCATGAGCTCTCCAACTCGAAGACCTCGCTATCATGAACTAAAGAAAGAGGACCCAATGAAATAGGGTGCACGTTCCTCCAAACCAAGTGGTACTCGAAGGCCCAATCCCCGTGCTAGGATATAGTAACCAAGATTCCTAAACAAGACTTACTATCTCTAGACACAGTCTAACACATAACTGAACTCAACAAACACAAGCACAACAACAAAACATGGGTTACATTGCTTCCAGAGTTATAATAAATTAAGTATGCTAAAAAACCATACACACAAACTATTGTCATAGGAAGAGTGTCATCACACCAGCTCGACATGGGTTACCCAATGCAGATCTTCATAGGTTACTGACCCTTATTAGTTAAACCTTGCCAACCTCAACTGATTTTTGACCCCCATACTCACTCATGTAGGATCAAAATACCTTTTGAAAAGACAAGGTAGATGAGCTTCACCATTCCAGGCCTTCCCACTCATCCCAAACCCAAATGAGCACTTGAGTCCATGAGTGAGGCTATCTTATCTTAATTAGTATGAATTAATACCCAATCCCCTAGTTACTTTAATTATGTTTTCACTTGATTAAATACTACCGAAAGGTTACCCAGTTTACCTCTTTAGGGCTCTGGCCCCTAACATAAGCCACTCTTCTACTGACAACACATGGATCAACACCAACATCCTAGGGTAACATAGTGTACAAAACTAGATAAAATTACCAACTCCAAACATAGGAGGCAACACAAACAAAGTACACTCCATACATAGGAGACAACACTTACCAAAATCCACTCCAAACAAAGGAGGCAACACATAACATAATCTACTCCAAACAAAGGAGGCAATGCATCCCCGTTTGTGGTAACCAGGTGACTCACTAAAACCGAAAATCACACTACCCAAGGGAATAAAAATGGTCTAACAATAAAATTATAACAACCCCCAAATCCAATGACTTTTCTGGAAGACTAATAATTGATTAACTAAGACTTTAACCCATTTTCCCCCCAAAACATAACTAGAAGAAATCAGATACTAGAGGGAAATCAACACAAGAAATAGGTTTATCATTTGGATTTCCTAAATCCACTTTCATTCAGTAAAAAATAATAATAATATAAATTTCCCAAATACACTAATTACATAAAACCCTTTTCACAAATAGAGAAGGAAAATCAATCTAACTACCACTTCAATTTCCTCAATTACTTTTATATAAAATAAAAACTCTTCTATTTAATACCTAACATTTTAAAAATCCTTGAATGGCACATTTAATGCATGCACCCAATTAAAACATTCCATTAGAATATATATATTAAGTATATATGCAATTATATATACACGTATATATATAATATTTAATTATTTACAAACAAAACAACTTAGAATACCCAAAATAATATAAAATAATATATATATATATATATTAATATATTTATAGATATATATACACATACATAAATACATTTATGTATACAAATATATATATAATATTAAAATCCAAACTTAATATACAACAAATCAAAATCCTGAAACAAATAAAATCTTGTGAATAAAACTTGGCGAACGAAACATATAATAGAATCAACATGTATTCAAAATGTTTAAGAGAAGCATATTAATATTGGGGAGGGGGCGACTATGGGAAACCATAGCTGAACCCTCCCATCATCCATAGGGTGCAACCATTGTGTGAGGAGCTGTGGAGGGACTCCTCCACAATGCCACTCCCATATGGGGGTGACAGTGGGGAGGCAACCCCTCCCCAACCCCCATATATTTACAACGAAATGAAATCAAAACATAAAGCCTGCAAAATTTAATATTCCCATGAGATTTAACAAAAGAAAAAACCTACGCTGTACGGAAACAATTAATAGATTTTTCAATACTGATTACTTTATAATATATATATATATATATGTTCATGTATATAAATATAGATATACATTTATACACATATATGTATATATAATATATATATATATATATAAGGAATTCAACACAATAATTATAACTAGGGAATTTTTTTTTTAAATGCATTCTACAAGAATCTTCTAAAAAAAAAACATCTGAAAATCCAACATACAGGAAATACAGATGAATTTCTCAAATGAATCACAAAGGAATCTTTTAGATTTTCCCAGACAACGAATCTTAAGTGAACGAACAATAAAATTCTAACTTACAATTTTACAATAAATTTCTTACAGAAAACTAAATTTCTTCTCGATGAAATTTTTCTTGTCAGATCCCTAATTGAATTCTTCTGGGTTTATCTATGTTTACAATAATTCCCAACTTAAAATTTGCAATGGTTTCCACCAAAGATTTTGTTTCAATAGAGAATTTCATTTTCAAAAAGAATTTCACACACAAAATTTGCATAGACAATCTTTTCCAGAGAGTAATCTAAACTAAGAAGCTTTTCCAATATAAAACTAACAAAAAAATTAAAAGAAGAACCTGAAATCCAACACCTATGAAAATGCAAATTGAAGTAGTGCCTCCTCAGATCCAAGTACTTTCTCCTAGATAAACAAAAGCTTCCTCCAGAACAATAAAAATCCCTGGAAACAAAACTTTTCCTAAGAGTATTTTTTCAAAAATTCCAACAACATGCAATCAAAGAACTCTTTTTTTCTTTTCTAAAACCTCTTTCCCAACCAAATATCCTCTATCCTTCTTTCATGAAGAAGCTTCCCACTTTTTCGTGTTACAACCACAAATTTCTCCTCATGAATAAATTTTCCCAACAACCCTTATAAATTTTCAAAACACATGTTGAAAACCCAAAATATCTTGTACAACCAAATTGCCCAAAATCCTCCAAATATTTTAAAATTAACACATTTAATAATTTCTAAAATATTTAACATTTCTAATTTAACTTAATTCAACTAATTTAGTTAATTAATAAATAATATAATCCTAAGATTAGACTATTTACCAATTAAATTAAATTACTTAACATCTTCTAATATTAAAATCAGATTAACTTAATAATCATCTTAAATATTTAAATCCATTAAATTACCTTTTACAAACTTTGCAACATAATAATTTCAAAGCAAAATTAAACTTTTAACAAAGAAAACTAGCTAGACCTGACAAACACTATGACTAGGGTAATGGTTTGGCATAGGAATCCTAGCTATTATCTCCCAATCAACATTTTTGCTGGGCAATGGACAAACTCAAACCTATGAAACCAGGTGGAGTTGATGTCCTATACCTACAAACCTATAAACAAGGGATATATAAAACATGCATATATACATCATAATAGAACACGATGTGAAGAGGGAATCATAGGGCACTTGCAAGCGAGTTTGCTGCAATTCCATCCCATTCACCAATATAATATCATAGCCGACGATTCTAACATAAATAATCTACTCATGTGCAAATAACAATATTAGTTCAAATAACCATTATGCTAATCAAAGGCATGTCAAAATGATAACATCAAAATAGAGAAACATCACATCATAACATAAAACCCACATCACTCTATAATTAGCAATCAAATAATACTCAAGCATCATAGTATATCAAAGTCAACGTGCTAATATAAAACAAAGCAAAATAAGGTAGGAAACTGTTTGATACAAACAAGAAAACAAAGGGGTGCTACGAAAAAGATATAAAAATAAATTATGCAATAAAAATTTATAGAAAAATATCCATGCCCTACATATCTACATTACAAATCTATATTTAAAAATTTATAATTTAATCCTTCCTACAAGCAAAGTTATGCTATACTGAATAAACACCACTTTTTAAAAATATTGTTAACTATAAAAATTAATTTATTAAAAGTTACATACAAAAAATATCAAATTATTTCTTAAAATTCAAAATATATATTTATAATTTACAAAAAAAAATCTCAAAAAAATAGTTCATGTCATCTTATAATTCTTAACTGTTTAGTTGTTGTAGGTGTTAAAAAGTGAAAAAAATTGGTGAGAAATGTTGATTTCCTACCTTGGCCAAAAAGTGGGACTCATTATTATGGGATCACCTTGAGGTGGTGGTTAGAGGATAGATGTTTGATAAGCGTTGATGATTTTTTTTTCACATTCACAACACATACAAAGTAATAGAGTACCTTATCTCTTGAAAGGAAATCTAACTTCAGAAACTTCAGAAAGATAATTTTTGTCACTTTGTGCCACCTAGTGGTACTTGCAAATTTTTACATCTCTACGGCACCTTGGTCTATTGGAAGGGACCCTTGTTGTGGATGGGGAAGTTGAAAACCATGTTTTAGGGCTTCTTAGCCCATGCTATGCCTAAAACCATAGGTATGAGTAAATCACTTGTGTCTTATTCTAGTCTCGTGTTGACCGATAATCGAGACTCCCCTTGCTTAAGTTACAACCTCATGTCTTACATTCGTCTGTGTATCAAACCCTCCTTCCTAAGGTCACCAATCAAGCCCAAAGCCTAAAATAAATTTTCAATGTCCTAAGTCTTATTTCATCAAAAAATTGTTGGCTTATTGACCACTTTCCTTCCCACATTATATTTTATTGAGGAAATACTCAACGAAACCAATAAAATGTTGATAATTATCTCTTTTCTATTGGATTCCACAATTCCATAGAGGTTTTATTACTAAAGATTAAAGGTGGTAGTGGAACAATGAAAATGATGACATGTGACATGTTGAGCATCTCTCACCACTACAAGACCCATAGAAAGACCCATAAGTATCATGTGGAATATTTTGAGGCTTTTCACCATTGCATGGATATATCAAGGGTAGAACCACTTGCTAGTTATAGAGTTGGGGATTTTTTCCACTTGGCACCTCTTCACATGCTC
This sequence comes from Sequoiadendron giganteum, assembly GCA_007115665.2. Taxonomy (NCBI): domain Eukaryota; kingdom Viridiplantae; phylum Streptophyta; class Pinopsida; order Cupressales; family Cupressaceae; genus Sequoiadendron; species Sequoiadendron giganteum. The sequence goes on along the minus strand of CM021109.1, from coordinate 125,300,662 downwards.
TCTTTTTTGTGGGTAGTCTTTTGGTGAAGGTATGAATGCTTGTCACATATCCTAGGTTGCATTTCTGTTTGAATGTGAGTTGAGAATTTTCTATTGGATATGAGTATTCAAGGCTTATTAACCCTTTGTCAATATTATTCAAACTGTAAGGTCCCACCCTTTATATCATCGTCACAACCCCATTTAATTATAAACATAAGAGCTATCCTATTAAATTTAAATTAAGAGTATGCCATTAAGATGATAATGACTAAGTTGAGGGTCATTATAATACCTATTGCATATAAAAGTTAGTGAAATTCTATTCTCGTTGAACTAACTAGTGTAAATGTAAAATTCAACAAGTTATTATTCTTTAATATTTATTATTTGGTTTCACATTCATTGGAATTAAAAGGGTTATTGACTCAATATTTGGCAATTGTGTATAGTTATTTCACTATGTGATTAGACATAATTTAGACATAATTGTTACGTATGTGATATTTATCAAGATAATGATTTGATATTTCTTTATATATATATATATATATATACTTCAAAGATATTGAATACTTTTTCAAGTTATTATCATTTTAATAATATTATCTTTCATTGAAAGGATTTCAAGTTATTAATGTTTGATAATTTTAGATATCTTTCGAATAGATATTGAGTTAGTCTTAGTTATCATCTTAATAACTATCTAGTTATTAATTATTGGTATTCATTTGTAGATAATGTTATTGTAACTTTGGAGCATCAATTCTATTTTGTAGAATTGTCATATTATTATCGATTCGAAGGTTCTAGATAGTAAGTTGCATAATTAGGTCGTGGTATCATTTTGGTGGTTCTATTTATGGTTGATTGTATTATAATATGATTATTTCTTAGAGAAAATCTTAGTAGTTTACTTTCTCAAGAATATGATTTTCATTATTGACCATTTAGGGAAGCTAATAATAATTCATTGTCTTTTAAAGCTAAGTTGGTTTCATGAAGGATTATTAAGTTTCATATCATAGTTATAAAATATTTTTTATGTTTTAGCATCATTACTTATCAATTTGTAAGATCGATAGGTGGTTGTCCACAATGATGTGGTATTAGTTAAGTTTAATAATAACTACTGTGAGATGTAGTATTAGATAAAAATAAAATAAATCTCACCCAAATGAGATGACTGATAAACGTAGTCTTAAGATTCAACTTAAAAATGGAACTGGTAGTATTATTGACAAATTTTTCAGAGATAGTAGGGGTTGGTGTGTGAGTTATGAATACAAAGGTTGGAGTTGGGTACCGTATGAAAGTGGGGAAGAAGTAAAGGTTAGGTCGATTAATCCAATGGCAGGGCCAACTTTCCATTATTGCTTCACCAAAAAAAAAAGTGACTCTTGGAGAGGTCGAGAGCTAGGAGAATTAATGAAAGGATGGCCTTTGGGCAAGGGAGGGGTTGGCAAAAATATAAGGATATTTATTGTATGGTGGTGGCAGGTCTAGGAGGTTATGCTTCCACAATTACGGAAAAAGATAAAGGAAGAGGAAATGGTGTTCTGGAAGTTTATGGATAGAAAAAGATCGTTTAAAGTTAGTTGAGTCCATCATTCATACAACATGCAATTCTAGTGAACAAAATAATAGAATTAAAGAAAATGAGGTTCTAGACACATTATCCCAACTCGGTTTTTTTTCTGAAGCCTATAATATTGATGGGGATGGGTGAATAAAGAACATTGCAATTGAGAGTGTCTAGTGTGCAAATATTAGTCTCAATCCATGAACATAAGTTGCAGAATGTAGCTATTATACTCCATCATGAAATCAAGGACAATACTTCTCTTTCCTCTAGACGCTACCATTTTATTCTTGAGGATGTTTTAGAGCAGAAAATCTTGAGGTAAGGCGTTGTCCATGGTTTCAAAGATTTCATTTTATTTTGCTTGTTGATTGAGACCTGCATGTGGCTAGATATTAATCTTTGTTGTGTTTCATTTTATTACAAAACAATGTTGTTGATTACCTGTTTAAATGGGGTCATGGTTCTATGTATCTTTTTTTAGTTTGGGGTGGTTATCATATATGGCATGTTATGTTTTTTTACTTACCTATCGCATTGATTCCAGTAGTTTTCATGCCTTGTCTATGCCAACCCTTTTAACATGCATTTCCACTCGACACCTATAAGGTTATGCCTTAATGGTTGTTTATTCCCTGCTTCAAAACAAGCATTTCGGCATAAGCAGGCAAAACATTGGTAAAAATTTTGGATTCCAGCCTTACTCCTATTGATTGCATTTGCTTGAAAGTTTCTTAAGTCCTTTCAATAAACCCATTTCTTGTGCATATCCTACAATTAATGTAATCCATGAAACCACAATTCCTTAAGGCATTATGTCAAACAATTCACATGCCCTATCTATGTTGCCGCATTTTGCATACCATTTTCTATCAAAAAAATTAATGTGCCTTGTCTATGCTTTCACATTTTGCATACATGTCTACCAGTGCATTCTATCAAGTAGCTCCATACCCTGTTTAAAAAAAATAAAAAATTATAAAATAAATAAAGGCTCCCATTTTGGCATAGGCAAAGAGGACACTGAAAAAATTTGTGGAATATGGATTTACACCCACTCTTTCATTTGCTCGAAGGTTTTAAACCCTTTCAGTAAATCCATTATGTGCACATCCTTCAATTATCATATTCCAACGACCTCATGTCTTTGAGGCATTCTGTCAAACAGTACACATGCCATGTCAATGCATCCACATTCTTCATACATATATACCAGGACAATCATAAACTTGTTCTCCTTTGGTTTGGTACTTACTTGCACCAACATTATGTCCTTATAAGGCTACAAATATGTTTTGTTCAATATGCATAATCAATGAGTTGTAGTTGCTTAAGCTACCTTTTGACCTGTGGCCTTGGAAGATCTAGTAGGCACTTCAATCACCTCTCTACTTTTCTAAAAGATACACTTAGAAGGCCACTTAACCCCAAGATATATAGTTAGGTTATAGGATCAAGTGATGTTTTATTTTTAAAACAAATGCAACCAGGGAATTTGACATTAGCATGTTCAACTCTTTCACACTTCAAGCTACACAAGGTTTTGAAGCATAATCCTTTCAAAATATTTCACAAATTAATTAAAAATAAATAAAATAAAATTTATGTAATAAACTTGTTTCAATTCAAGCTAAACTCCATGACATAGATTTGACCCTAGTGACTAATTCATTTTATGTTAGTTTTGTGAAAGTGCAACAAGAGATTTAAGATGCTAATGAAACTAAATAATATATTGATGCATGAGTAATTAATTTTCTAAAATATCGATTTATCTAAAAAAAGAATTAATATCCTTAATCTCTAAATAGATTCGTGAATAACATAATTTGCATTTGAAAGATTGATAATTTATGACTTATAAGTATAAGATCAGTTTCATTATTTTAAGATTGGTGTCTAATCCTTGATAACTAGAGTTAACAATGGTATTTTCTTGTCACATTAATGTCGCTTTTTAGAGGGATGATTATTAGCTATTTTGTTTTTCAAGTATTGATGTATTTGGTTAGATTATGTGTTTATATGATTGTTTAAATAGTATTTAAGTGATGGATTAAAATCCTTAATTGATTCACATTAAATCAAGTAGTTAGTACGATGAATCCATGTTGTGTATGATGACTTAATTATAAATATCACTTCAATGAATATCTTGGATGCATTGAAATGTGTGTGTAAATGTGCTGCTTCTATTGTTTCCCTTAATTGATTTAGTGTTCATTTTAATTCAACTAGAATTTCAAAAGTGTGTATAGTGACATTTACGTTTAGGCTTGTGTGCTATTTAAATATGAAGCTAGTATCTTGGAAAGGGAAAACAATCTTCACAAAGTTACATAGGAAAACAATGTGAGAGTGTGATAAATATACTAAAGGTTTTATTGAAAACTTTGTGAGGATATTATGGTAAAAATGATGGAACTAAGGATTCATCATGTAGCCTTTGGCATGAACAAACATAGATTTTCTACAATAAACCCTCCCCCCCATGTGATAATAAATAATATTGTAAAATTAAAATGCTTATATATAACCTAGTTCACAATTCATACCTAGTACACTACATTATGATTGGAACATATTTAACCGTGCATAATATTGGTTGGGTAGTACCCTTTTATGTTGTGCTTCTAATATAAAAGGAGTGGTAGGAAGGTTATGGAGGTGATGTTTCAAATCATCATGAGGCCAAGCAATGTGTGGCTTAATTTATGGTGTTAGAGTTAACTAAGTATGCTTGGAATTTGATTTTTGTGTTTCAACTTTATATTTTAGTTTGATCTAATGCATGCAAAAAATAGTTCGAAATAATAAGAATGATACTTAGATTATAAGAGTGATGAAATGAACATTTAGCTGGCTAAGTAATCATAATTAATGGAAGTAGGATCTAATTCATTATTTTGTTTGAAACCTTTTTGGGGTAATTTTGTGTTGTTTTGGTAGTACTAAATATTTAGTCATTGGTATGTTACCTTGTGGCATTGTTTGTGCCAATATGGGTATTTATGTCTTTGCTCCATATTCCTCTAGTATATCCTTAACGATTATTTGACCCTCGGCTTCACCTAAGTGGGTGGCAGCCGTCTGTCAAACTGTCTGGGGGTAATGGACCCTAGAAAGGGTTGTGTACCCACTTATCCTTCTTCTTCCTTTTTTTCTTGGGTATAATTAATGGGATAGAGGCATAATATGAAGTTGAGTAGAGAATTGAGTTTAGAGTATGTTAGTGTTTTTGGGTTATGAGTGTGACAGTGGTAGAGTCATCCTTGAAACTAAGGGTTACCCCCTTTGCTATCCAACCATGTGTGAGATGGTTGAAGTTCAATCATCGAACTACGATGCCTCTACGAAATATATACGTAGGCAAGGCCGTCTAAGATGAGTCCCTGAGGACTAGGACTAGCCCTTAGGATTTGGTCTCTTATTATTATACTTGGGAATTACCATTGATATGTATTCTATTGGTTATCATATGTCTGGTATTATGTTTGTGATTGTTCTAGAGTTAGCTAAACTATCTAAGTCTGCCTCAACAATGTGGACTCAATGTCTCCCTTGATCCCCCACCCTTGATTGTTGAAGAAATTTAGTTATCGAACAAAAATATTATAGTTTATAATTGGTTGAAACTTGTATGCTTCCATGTAGTACATGCTTTGCTAGAAAACTTTAAGAGTTTTGCAAGCATATGTGAATGAAATTTGAAAGTTGTGTTTTCTCCTTCATTATATTTTAGTGTTAAAAATTTTGGCATTACACAAACCCAGTCAATATGAATCAACTATTGATTTTATTTGATCTTCTTAAATCAAACAACCTAGATTCAAACCTCCGTAATGGCTAGATACACCATTTCGTGGGAATGCCTCCATTCATGGCTGAGTGACATCTTTAGCTTCCCATATTAGATTTAATCACTATAAGATTTATCTTTCATAAAATTTCATGCCTATTCAATGCAAAAGTAGCACCCATACTCCTTAGTGTGCTGCAAAGACATTCCTTCTACTGTGAGGTCAAATTTCATGATGGGTTTTATGGGAGTTATCTACTCTACACTTACATAAAATTCAATATAGAGGCATGACATTCACATCATGTTGGACGTTGTGGTTGTCATTGATGTCAACACTATTAGCATTAAATCTTCTTAAGACTGTATATGTCGAGGATATTGAGAAAATTTTAAAAAATATAGTATAGGTAGCTAGTGGTGCTGAGAAGATCAAAATGTTGGAAAGATCTATATGTTGAAGATCTGAAGGTGCGCTTCAAAGGGTTTTTTTTTTAAGCTTTCTAGTATCTTTTCTGAAAGTTTTAGAGGTTTGCATAAAGGTTTGTGGAAGTTATGAAGATTCATGTGCCTATAGTTACTCAACTTTTGTAGATGGCATTCTTGGTTGAAGTGGATGAAATTATGGTAATTTCATGTGTTGCAAATGTACCTATGAAATTCATGGATGAGTCTAGATCATGCTCTATCCTTGTTGTACATCTGCATTGATTGAAGTGTTTATGATTAGATATTTTTCGGATGTGTGCTCGAGTTTTCATGTTCTTGGCCGATATGATGATGTTAGCATGTTGTGGATCCATAAGGATTAATATTTTATTTATTGGCATGTTTGGAGGTGTTTTTTTGGGTCCTCACTATGTTGTGACCGATTTATGTTGGTGTGCATTGTAATGTATTCATGTATCAAGGTTGATAGTTGTAATTACTCTTTATTTGTGGCCGACTAAATAGTGGATGTAAATCCATGTAGTGGATATATATATATGAGATTGTTTTCCTCATTTAGGGGAAATTTTTCAAGTGTACAAGTGATCTACATGTGTGAATAAAGGCCAGATCATTCAGAGTAGAGTGTGGAAGAGTTTGGGCAGAGGGTGGAAGAGTTTGAAGAATTTTTTGTGTGCCTAACTGGAACTGTAATCAAGATTTTGTAGAAGCTAATTTCTCAATTCAATTTCATCAGATGGATTTAATCTGATTACTGTATGTAAGGCAATGAGACTTTCCTTTGAGCAGTGTTCTCTAGGCAGTGCGCCTGAATGCTAATGCATTCATTTTTATTCTTCATTATACTTCTAATAGGGTATAATCTTGTGGACTAACATCCACTATGGTTTTTCCCCTAATAGGGTTTCCACGTATAAAATCTTGGTGTTCATGTGTCTTTGATGTGTTTTTGATTTAATGCTTGCACTGTTGATTAATGTTGTATAAGTTTGATTTTGGTAACAAATGATTCAAACCCCCTCTTAGTTGTCTATCCTTGTATTTCCAACAATTAGTATCAGAGCTAGTTCCTCTAAAAGAAGCTTAAAAACTTGAGGTGATCCGAGATGGCATCATTCAAGAAGGATATTCCTAGATTCGATGGTACTAACTACTCTCTATGGAAAGTCAAGATGGAATGTCATTTGAAGTGCATTGGGGAACCTTTCTAGGAGATGATACAAAGTGCATATACCATTCCTCAAAATGGTCCTTCCTCTGAAGATGAAATCAAGCAAGCATAAATTAATACCAGGGTAGTAGAAACATTGGTGAGTGCTTTGACATATTTAGAGATAATAAATGTGTTAGGATTGAAGACTGCATACCAGATTTGGAAAAAGATGGACACATTGTATGAAGGAGATGCACTAGTGAAAAGTGCTAAGTTACAAAGTCTAAAAGGCAAATGGGAGAGCTTGAAGATGAGTGAAGATGAAAACATAATTTCCTTCTCGCAAAAGATAAATGAATTAGTGATGAATATTAGATGTGATGGTGGAACTTTGGATGATGGTGAAATAGTGGTTAAGATATTTAGATATGTGCTCCTTTCCTATAAGACAAAATCTCATGCTATTGATGAACTCGAGATAGTGACAAATATTATAAAAGATATGCTAATTGGAAAACTTGTTGCATTTGAATTGAGTGAATTTGGCGAGTCTGCTACTTAAAATGAATTTGCTTTCAAGACTACTGTATCTAGGAAAAACAAGTTGGGATATGATTCAGGAGAAATTTCCAAGAGAACATTTAGGTATGAAGATGAGATGAAGTAGATTGAAGATGAAGAAAAGGAATTGGAAGAACTGGAAGCATTTATTGTGAAAAGAGAATCAAGAGGTCATGGTAAGTACAAAGAAAGTTGCCTATTAAATGTTTTTCTTTTAGTAAAATAGGTCATTTTGCTGCTAGATGTCCTGAAATAGTTTCAAAGTATAAACTTGAGAACACTAGATTTCAAAGAAAGTGCTATTATGCTGAAGGTGTAACTGATGAAGAATTTGATAAAGAAACTAGAAATGAAGATGAATGGGTATTTATTGCTATCAAATAAAATGGTCAGGTGTTGACTGAATCTACTAGTAATGTGAACGTTTTTGAAAAGTTAAGCAACATTTATAGGGTGTCGTACCCTTCACAACTTCAGAACGAGCCACTAGGAATGAAAAGGAACATGATTAAACAACAAACATAAAGGAAATAAAAAGTAGAAACAACCCATAGGCAGCAGAGTGACCATAGAGAAATAACCGATAGACAGGCACAAGGAGCAACTAACTAGCGTTGTCCCAGTTTTTAATCAGGAGGTCCACCACCTCATCACCCACCCACTCTTTGTTCTCCTGGTTGTTGTTTCCCTCCAAATCCTCTTTTATAGCATTAGAAAAAGTGCTCATGATGAAGTGGTCCAACTTCATGGTGAAATGGGTTAACCCACATAACCTTTTGTTGAGTGTGTCCATTCTCTTCACCACATCACAAGAATCCACCCCAATGTCCATAGTCCCTTGAACCTCTCCATACTCTTCAACTAGTGGATGCAGAGAGTGAGAGGCAGAGCCATCAATAGGAATCTTGTTGTCCTCCAGAGTAAACTGAGGCCCCTCCACATTTTCTTCCTCCTCATCTTCAGTTTCTTCTTCTTTGTACCCTTTGCTGTCAGACTGCTCCTCCTTAGAGTCTTCAATAATCAACCTCTTTTTGTTGTTCTTAGCTAGCCTCTTGGATCTCCTCCTAGTATTTTCCCCACTAGTCATCTTAGTGGCCCCCACAACCGTATTACCTTTGGAGTCTTTCCTTATAGCATTCTTTCCCTTTCCATCCTTAGTCGTTGGGGCTAACATGCCTTTCTCCTTTCCTTTTTTTGTAGAGGTGGCCTTCTAGGCTGAGTCTGCCTGAGTGGATTTTAATTCACATAGACCTTCCACCACACTGGCATAGGCCTTACCCAGACCACCCTTAAGTTTCTTGGTGGTTATCTTGGCTTTAGGATTCCCCACAATGCCCGAATTGGATTTCTGAGGAGGGCTTTTAGACTCAGCCAGGGAGATATTCACAGTTGACAGGGGTTCAATGTTCTCAATACGAACAACCATGATAGCTTTAGGAGGGAAGAGAGCTAGATGAAAGTGATATAGTCTCAATACAAGCCCTTGATGGAGCGGGAGTGGCGGGAGATCACTGGGGTTACAACAGGTTGACTCTTTGCATTTTTTGACCGAGTTTTCCAAGTCCATTAAAAGAAAAAATGAGAAACTAAGCAACATCTTATGTCTTAGATAATTTAACAAAGGGAAGTGGTAAAAGAAACAGGTTTTAAACCTACCTTCCAAAGTGACATACTTCATCAAATCCATGCACACCTGATCCCAGGGCTTCGGGAGATCATTGCTCTCAAAACCCAACTGGTTCCGCACCAAGGCCTCCTCTCCTCTAAAAAAATATTTTAAGCTTTCATGATCCGGTTTTTTGGTGTGTTTGGGGTATTTTTCCTAGAACACAGTAAACCTATGGCTTGCGCTATGACTTCCTCACTGATTTCAAACAATATACTAGCAATGGAGGCCCGGTGGTCCTTCCACGAATTAGCAAATTGACCCGATAAGATAGGATCATGACCAACCAAGCACTCCATAAGCGGAGCAATTCCACCCTCCACACAAATGTGCTAGACCAAAGGGTTGTTCTGAAACTCCTCGTAGTTGTCAGGTTCAGTCCTAACCCACTCACCACCCATACTACCAACTTGCATAGGAAACTCAAGAAAATACAAAAATTACCAATTACAGCAGCCGCGAATAATAATCACATTGTGATTGTTAAGGAAAGGTATACAACAGAGGATAATAAAACCCACGTACAGGTCGCATGCACGAAAGGGAAAATCACCACATGGTGATTTGACAATGAATTTAATGAAGTTATGATTATGGCCAAGAAGGCAAGAATTGGTGAACATGTAGGGAATGCACAAAAAACCATGCGGAATGGCCATATAACTAAAATTAGAAACCATCCAAATGGAGCCAAAGGAGAACCATGCTAAACTAACAAGCTCGAAGACCCTAGAAGGAGGCAATCACCCATCATGAATATTTAAATCATTATAAATACTCTCGCACAACTAGATTCAAGGAAAATATAAAATAAGAAATCCCATAATCTCCAAGAGAATAGATCGCACGGTATGGATCCACAGATTTAATGAAGTCACATCGTTCCAACTAACATTCATCAAGCCACCAAAATTATGCGTGTTACCATCTTTTAAGTCCAAACCCCACCACTTTACCGTTACCTTAGAGCCCAACCCCATTCGCCATGTCCAAAGGACAAACACGTGGATCCTCCATTCTGTGCCCCACCCATGAAGATCTCCTCCAGAAAACCTCCACATGTACTCCATTTCCATATTGACACTCATCCACCAGACCCCCCAAAAAATCCAGTGGACCCCCCATTTAGCTCCTGTCATCCAAAGATTTAAAATCATTGCAAACCATGGTAGCTTTGTTCATGCGTGATTAAAGCTTGAATTTATGATGGTAATCTTTCTATTTTCCTCCAACATTTAGTAGAATCCCAGCCTGAACCAAGATTAGCCAAAGCATCTGCCACATGATTACCTTCTCTAAAGATATGAGTCACCTTTTTATCCCTAAATTTGGATAAAAGGAAACTAGCATCCAAGAAAATGTCCTTAGTATTCCAACCAATTAGTTTGTCTTTATTCACATCATTCGTAATCGACTTGGAGTTTCCTTCAATGTGGAGATAAACAAACCCAAGAGAAATAACAATTTTGAGGCCCATTAACAACGCACGAGCCTCCGCCACTAAATCAGATTGAAACCCAATACCTCCAGCAAATCCTGCCACTAGAGCCCCCATAGGATCTCTGATAACTCCACCAATACCTGCCCTACCTGGGTTGCCCTCAGCAGCCCCATCAAAATTAAGTTTAAACCATCCTCTATTCAAAGGCTCCCATTTAGTATTTTTTCTAGCTAAAGTTTTTGAATTATCGAAGGATTTAGCCTTTAAATCCTGGTGCCACTCCTTAGCCATTTTTATTTCATAATCCAACGGCCCCATATTTAGGAGTTTTCCATTAAAGAGAGATATTCTCCTCAATGAGCCTAGCACTAATTCCAAAAACATCCTTGGGACTCCTCTCAACATTCCTGAAAACCCTGTTATTCCTCTCCTTGCACAAACACCATCCCAAGACAGGAGGGACCTGCTTCCAAATTTCACCAGGTAGAGGGTGGGAATACAGGCCATACCAACCCAGAATGAATGATAAAATATCCTTTCTCATAACCCAAGGGACATCAAGTTTCTCAAAATCCAACCCCCAAACTTCGGTAGCAAATAGACAGTGTAATAAAAGGGGACTAACAGTTTCCTCCCCTTTCTTGTAAAGAAAACATCTATTGGGAAATTAAAAACCCCGAATCCTCAAATTGTCATGGGTTAGAATCCTGTTATGATAGGCCATCCACCAGAAAAAAAATAATTTTAGGGATCATGTTGCGATTTCAGACCTTCTTCCAGGGTACCTCAGCAAAATTTCTATTTGTCAGCAGTCTGTAAGCTGACCGCACAGAGAGATCCTCCTGTTTATCTAAAGTTCAAAAAAACTCATCCTCCCTGTCATAGGATGGAAACCTGGTGCTGGAAAGAATCACCTAAAGGGATCTAGCCAGACAACAAAGGTCATGAGAATGAGAGAAACAAAGGGTAAGATCCTTCCAAATCCTAGCTCTGGGGGTCCAGAAACATAGTCACTGATATGGATGCCAAAGAATATCTGGGCCGCACCCATTACCACCTGAAAGTCAAAGCAAGCTAGAGAGGAGTCAATTAGCTAAGTATTTTCTCAAAACCTAATTCTAATCCCATTGCCCATTTTCCACTTAATCCCTTTCTTTAGCAGACCTTTTGTGCTGCAAATGCTCCTCCAGACAACCGAGCCCTGAGGGTGAGGCTCTGGAAGACAATCAATCAAGGGCCTATCCTGGAGATATTTGGAATTCAGAATTTTACACCAGTCCTTAGTATTCTTTAACTGGTCCCAACAACCTTAGCCATCAGAGTCCTGTTAGAGTTGACAATCATCCTAATTCCAAGCCCACCCCAATTTTTGGCCTGGCAGACCCTTTCCCATTTCACCAAAGCGAGTTTCTTCTTTTCCTCAGTACCAGACCATAGGAAATTCCTTTGAATTCTTTAAAATTTATCGGCAATGTACTTAGGCATCTTAAAAATGGATAGGAAGTAAGTGGGGATACCTTGGAGAGCCGCAGTGAGAAGTTGGACTTTTCCAGCATGACTTAGCATAGAGCCCTTCCACCTAGCCAATTTCCTTTGAATCCTTTCCAGAACCGAGTTCCAGAACTCTATGGGAACTTCCTTAACCATGAGGAGGAGCCCAAGATACACCGTTAGGAGAGAATCACTAACACATCCCAGAACCATAGTTACCCTATTTTTTAAATTAGGCATACAGTTAAAGAAATAAATCTTGCTTTTATTGTAATTGATGCTTTGAGCAGAACAAGAGGCATAGTTTTTAAGACAAGCTTTCCATTTCCTAGCTTCCACCATAGAGGCCTTCCTAAATAGAAAAGTGTCTTCCACAAATTGTTGCACAACAATCCGATCTAGAGAGGAAGCCACTCTAACGCCCATAATGGAGCCCTCTAACAGAAGACCCATGAAATTCCTACTGAGCACATCAACAATCATTATGAAAAGATAGGGGGACAAAGGGTCTCCTTGACTGAGCCCTCTACCAGCATAGAAGAACCCACAAGGGGATCCATTAACCATAACCAAGTACTTGACAGTGTTTACACATTCCATAATGAGTTTGATGACCAAACTTAGCCAAGACATTCAAAATGAAGTCCCATAACACTTTATCATAAGCTTTGGAAATGTCAAGCTTGAGATCCATCCCCGCATTGTTACATCTATCCATTGAGTGGAGCAGTTCATGGGTTGTCAAAGTGGCATCAAGAATATGTCACCCAGGGACAAACCCCTTTTGAGTGTGACTAATGATTTTTTCCAGAAGAGGTTTGATACGGTTAACAAGGATCTTAGAAATGATCTTTTAAAAGGTGTTACAAAGGCTAATTGGTTGGAAGTAAATCATTGAAAGAGGCTCACTAATCTTGGGGATAAAAGCAATGAAAGTCTGGTTCAATTGTTTGAGGATCCTACCAGATTTGAAGAAGTCCCTGGCCGCAAGCACAAGGTCCCCACCCACAGTATCCCAGAAAATCTAAAAAAAAGTAGGAGGAAAACCATCAGGCCCCAGGGCTTTGAAAGCCCCCATGCTAAAGGTAGCCAAACAAAATTCTTGCATAGAAACAGTCCTAAGGATCCCCAAATTATCTTCCTGAGAGATGGAGGTAGGAAGATGTTTGAGAATCGTACAGTCCAAAGCCAGGCTGGGTGCCTCAGTAGGGGCCGAATAAGCCTCCTAGAAATAGTTAACCACATAGAGTCCAATTTGAGCTTGATTTGAAATCACCTCCCCAGTGGCATTGGTCAGTTTAGAAATTTGGTTCCTTTTCCTGTGATTGATGGAAGAAACATGAAAAAAGGAGGTATTCCTATCTCCTTCTTTTAGCCATTGGACCCTAGATTTTTGCTTCCAGAAGACCTCATTTTTTAGAATCTATTCCCATTCCATTCTTGATTCCTTCTCCAAGATGTGAGTCTACTGACTGTCATCTCCCTCCTCAATATTTTTCTGTAAGGTCCTCAACTCTCCTTCAAACAATTTTTTCCTTTGAAAAACATCCCCGAACACATTCTTGTTCCATCCTTTTACCATATTTTTAATATGTTTAAATTTAAAGAAGATCCTATACATGGGGGATCCTTGGACAAGAATATTCTACCATTCAACAATTTTATTTTTGAAATCGGGATGAGCGTTCCACATTATTTCAAAGCGGAAAGGAAAGGGACCAACAACAGGTCGAATATTAGTGGTCAGTAGAAGAGGATTATGGCCAGAGACCATCCTGGGCAAGGTTATTAGATTGGCATCTAAGACATTAGTCCAATGAGGAGAGAAGAAGAAGCAGTCAAGCCAGACCTGAATCAAGTTACCACCAGCCCGTCTATTAGAGCAAGTGTAATTCTGGCCCAGGAGCTCAATATCAACTAAACCCGAAGAATTCAAAAAATTATCCAAATTAGACATGTTGTCAGAGTAATCCAGAAGGCCACCACTTTTTTTAGATGGAAAAAGGGGAGAGTTAAAATCTCCAGCAACAAGCCAACAACCTCCCTTATTTAGATTAATTTTAGCCACCATGTTATTCCACAAAATACTTCTTGCATTCCTCTGATTAGGAGCATATATATTAACTATAGACTAGGCTTCACCAAGGTAAGAGAACGAAACCCCTAAACTATTTTTACAGTGAAATATTTTAGAAACCCATAAACAAGATGGGTTCCAAAGCACTGTCAAACCCCCTGAAGGTCCCTCAACATCACTATAGACATAGGAAGCATTAGGCCAGAAAAATTTAGCAATTTTATCAAACTTAACCATCAACATTTTGGTTTCTTGAAGAAGGCAAAAATAAATCTTATGTTTCACTATATATTCCTCCAGAGCACGTTTTTTGTGTGAGCTATTAAGCCCACGAACGCTCCATGACATAATTCTCATTTCTGACCTTTTTTTAAGGACACATCCAATGTCGTCTGCTTTCCCAGGGAAATCGCATTTGTCATTTCTCTCATTATAGTGTGCCTCTGAGAAGGTCTCCCTGGCTTAGATTCCCCTCCTACATCTACCTTCTTCTTCCTTTTTTTTTTCTTAGGCATTGTCCATATCCCTTCATCCCCAACTTTCAGTAGATTCATCAATCATACTAGAGCTCTCTTCCTCCCAGATTTCACCATCCTCTATCAAGGCCCCATAGGTCCCCATAGAGACAACCTTAAACAAAGGGTCAAAATCTAAAGATCCAGGAAAAAGAATCCCTCCAAACCCCCTCGAATAGGGGATTAATAGCCGAAGATCTAGGGTCTTGAGACAAAAGGACACACAGGGGTTTAGCAGCTGACTCCAATGAGTCACTAGGGTCAAATAGTTCAGAAGGTGGACCAATAGGGGATGGTGGATGTGGAGGAACCTCAAGTGACTAAACAACACATGGGGGAACAAACCCAGAGTCACTCGACGACCGCAAAATATTCTTTGACATAGTAGTGGGATTTATCACATTGTCCTTAAACTCCCAACTAACTGTTGATTTGTAATAAGAGATCAGATGCCCTGCTTTGGCACACTTTTGACAATATACCACAACATTTTCGTAGCAAATAGATTGAATCCATCTGCCCAACTTAGAACACAACTTGATAGAGTTTGGTAGGACTTTATCAACACAAATATTGACACATAATCTCGCAAAGACTAACCTGAATTTCAATTTTGTGATAGAATCTGTGGCAACAAATTGACCCAACAAATCCCTAATATCTTTGAAGATGGCTTCATCCCAATACTCCAAAGGAAAGCTCAACAACCTCACCCAAATAGGAGATGACTTATTTAGATCTGTAGCAGGGTCGAAACTAGGTTTCCACCGACACAAAGCCAGGCTGTGCTTCCCATAAACCCATAGACCCGACAACAGAGTAGCCACAATGTCCTCCACAATCGTGAATCTAAATAGGAAAATACCACCAACCATCGCGAAAATCTCCACACTACCCTTAAGGCGCCACTTCACCAAAACCCATTTCTGAACAATATCCATCATTGGATGGTAAGAAAGAAATCTCCCCACTACAACATTCTCCATGGAGGAGAGGATCCTGTCATTGATCGAATCAGGAAAGTCAAACATTGAACCAGAGTTTGAGACAATCTTAGGTGTAGACGAAAATAAGGAGACTTGTTTTCCATTAGATAGCACATCCTTCCAACCGACAGTCGGATAGATCTTCACCGTCGACATAGAAAATTCGCCCGAAGTCGCCAAAGTCTTCAAAAATCCTGATGGTGAAAGAACTATCCCCGCAGGGGTGGTACCTGTCAGACACGGGCCCAAAGGAGAGGATAGTGGGTCAGGGGGGCCAGAGAGGGAACATTGGGTACCCCCAAAACAAATTCCACCATGCAAACAAAAAATTCAAACTTAGAGGAGCGGGATATTCAAACTCAGAGGAGCAATGTTGAATGTTTTAGGCATGAATTCCACCATTGTTACTGCAAAACATTGTTATCTAGTAATGTGAATGTTGAGAAAGCTCTTGCAACCAAAATTGAAGAAAAAGATGAGTGGGTAATTGATAGTGGATGCTCACTTCATATGATTGGTGACAAAATAAAATCTATAAGCTTAGAAAACTATGATGGTGGTGTTATGAGATTCAAAGACAACACTTATAGTGCGATTCATGGTAAATTCACTATTTATTTTTGTGGTAAGCACAATACTAAAGATGTTCTTTATGTAGAAGGCTTAAATCATAACTTGTTGAGTGTTGGACAGATGGTAGACAAAGGTTACAATCTGCAGTTCAAGAATGGTAAGTGCAAAATAATGAGAAGTTCAGGAGATATGATTGCTTCAGGAACAAAGACAAAAGGTAATATCTTTCATTTGAGTGTTGCTAGTGAAAGTTGTTTGATTTCTCAAATTGATGTAAGTTGGTTATGGCATAGGAGGTTACTTTATGTGAACTTTGATAACATTGTGAAGATAAGCTCTACTCAAGCAGTTAGAGATCTGCCTAAGTTATTGAAGCCTACTAACACTGTGTAAGGAATGTTAGATGGGAAAGCAAATAAGAAATTCTTTTCGGAGAGAATAGTATAGCTCTAATGGAGTACTGGATTTGATACATACTGATCTATGTGGTCCTTCCATAATTAAAAGCCTACAAGGTGATATGTATTTTATGTTTCTCATTGATGATTTTTCTAGAATGATATGGGTTGCTTTCTTAGGAGAAAAAAATGAAGCATTAAAAAAGTTCAAAAGTTTTAAAGCTAGGTAGAGAATGAGACAAGTCAAATGATCAAATGTCTAAGGTTAGATAGAGGTGGTGAATTTACTTCACATGAATTCAATTCTTTTTGTTAAGATCATGGAATCCAAAGAAAACTATCTGCTCCCTAGACCCCTCAACAAAATGGAGTTGTTGAAAGAAAGAACAAAACCATTCTAGACACTGCTAGAACCATGATGCTGGAAGCAAATGTTCCTCATTTCCACTGGAGAGAAGTTGGGAGTTTTTGAAAGAAAGAACATAGCCGTTCTAGACACTGCTAGAACCATGATGTTGGGAGAAAATGTTCCTCATTTATACTGGAGAGAAGCTATAGGTACTATTGTGTACACCATTAATAGGGTGAATGTCAATAGTAATTCTGGTAAGACACCTTTTGAGCTATGGTTTGGTTATAAGCCTACTGCCAAGTATTTCAAAAAAATTGGAATCAAATGCTACATCAAGAGAGACGATGATATAGGTAAGTTTGATGATAGAAGTGATGAAGGAATCTTCTTAGGATACTCTACTAAAATTGTAATGCCCCACCAAGTAACCTTAAAGGAAGTTGCAATTAACATCATAAGTGAACCAATTTTTTTTTTATAAAATGCATTTAACATACACATTCACTTACTAATTAACAACAACCTCTAAGGCTACAAGGTTAGGATTACTTTAACCCACACATACATATTACATATAACCATAGCCTTATGAACTTTATGAAATAAACATCATAACATCATAAGAATACCACATAACCAATTTTTTTTTTATAAAATGCATTTAACATACACATTCACTTACTAATTAACAACAACCTCTAAGGCTACAAGGTTAGGATTACTTTAACCCACACATACATATTACATATAACCATAGCCTTATGAACTTTATGAAATAAACATCATACATCATAAAAATACCACATAACATAATAAGATAATCAACCAAGATACAATCTCATAAACATTATCTTAAACCAATAGTTACATCATTCATTCCCAGAATGAGACACTAGTACAAATATATTACAATTACATAACTCCACCTCATAAACATAAGAGGGATAAAGTATCATATACAAACTAAAATATTATAATGCAAGAAATTACAACAAGAACCGCGAGCTGTCCATCTGGATGCCTCGCCACCAAGTACTGAAGATCGATGGGGACCCAATGGTTTTGGTGCATGTTCCACCCAACCAATGTGGTACCCGGAGGCCCACCCCCCATGCTAGGAGATAATAACAAAGTAACATGGACAAAGATTCTACTATCTCTAACCAAAGGCAGACTTATACTGATATAACCAAATAAATGAACTAACAAATACAACTCATTCATCATATAAGTATGAATCAAGTACAACTCAAGTACAATACAAGTACAAATCAAGTACAAATCAAGTACAACTCCAACATCACTGATATAGGTCACATTGCTTCCAAACATAAAGTAGATCAAGTATGTTCACAGAACCATACACATAAAACAATTAACAACAGTTGTCGTAGATAGAGTGTCATTGCAAGGTTTGTCATGAGATCTCCTCTGGGCATTCTTCATAGGCTCCGGTACAAGTAATCCTGGTTTCCTCAACTGAATCCCAGCACTCATACTCACTCATGTGGAATCAACTACCTCTCGCAAGGACAAGATAGTTGATCTTGCCATTCCAGACCTTCTCACTCATCCCAAGTCTAAACAAGCCCTTGTGTCTATGAGTGAGGATTAAATTATCTTGATTAATGTGAAGTTAGTCCTAATCTTTTAAGTACATCATTTTAATTATCACTTGTTTAAATCACTCCTGAAGGTTATCCAGTTTACCTCTTTGGGCTCTAGCGCCTAACAGAAGCCACTCTTCTATTTGACAACACACACCCAAACAATCCACCAAGGGAACCACAAGTGCATACCAACTAGGCATCATAATCCACTCCAACACAAGGAGGATACAAATAATAGAAACTCACTCCAAACATCTTGGAGGCAACAATCACATAGTCCACTCCTTTCACAGAGGTACAAAAGATCTCACTCCAAACATCTTGGAGGCAACAACACATAGTCCACTCCTTTCACAGGAGGCAACAAGATGAAACCACATCACAAGGTCACTCCATACAAGGAGACACGGATCCCATAATCCGCTCCTAAACCAAGGAGGTGCAAACATCCTCGTTGTGAAAACCGGGTAAAATTGAAAAGACGCCATGCACTACCCAAGGGAAAACAACTGGATGGCATAAAGATTCAACAACCCTTATCCTCTAAGTTCTTCTGGAAGACTTATAATTTAGGACTAACACTAAATCCCAAAACCAACAATGCAACTTGACGATATAGCAATGAAAGCATTCAAGTCATCAATCAAATCTAATATTTGGATTTCCTAAATCCATACTCATTCAATAGGTAGTGTTGACACAGTCAAAAATATGATAACTAGATCATCTAAAATAATCATAACCCCTATTTCCCTTTTCGTTATTGGAAATCTAAACAATTAAACTTACTTTCCTTTACTGAATATAGAGAATTAAATCCTTTAAGATAATCATGAGGAAGATACTACTTTTGGATATACTAAATCCATATCTCTTTCATAATCCAATCGCAATGATTCAATTAATCTAAATAGAAATTAATAAATCACATAATTGATTGTCTCATCAATAAAACAACTTCTTAATTTACTTTTAAATCGACACAAATCCATGCAAGTAAACTCTTTCCATTTCCTAACCAAATCTTACATCTCATTCACTTTTCTATTTAAAACATTCAATCACTTTAATATAATAACATATTGTTTCTCTATCCATTTAAAAACATGTAATTTCATCAATGTATAAAAAATATCTTTTGGTTTATCTATTTGACCACGCATTCATATTGTTTCCAATTAAATCTCATTAATTAAAACAAACATTCAAATATAAATATTTCTATAATTTTTTAATATATTTAAATATCTTTTTCCTTATCAATTTTGACTATACATTCAAAGCTAAATTACACGCACTCAAATAAAACAAGGTAAATACTGATTGAAAATACTCATGGATATATATATATATACATTTCAATATATTTTCTTCAATCATATTAACAAAATAAATGTTTCCTTTTAAATCAAATAATTACTTCTATTAAAAAAATATCTTTCCCTATTCATTTTCTACGCATACTAATCATTTCTTTTAGAACACTAATAATACCCAATTTGCAACAACAGAATAAAATAATATAAAATATTATTTAATCTCTCAATTGGATATATACCTTCAATATATATATACTAAATATAAATTAATATATTTAAATATATTTAATCATTAACATATCTTCTATTCTTTACAGAATATCAAATTGTTTAATTCAAAATAAAATATCCCTTATCATCAATATTCCAAAATATAAATATATTTTTCCAATTAAACCAAATTAATAATTGGACCTTTTACATATGAATTTAAATTCTACAATTAAATTTTAAATTATGCATTCTTTAAATCAAATATTTAACTCCTTCAATTAAACTTTAACATGCCATTTTAAAATAAACAATAATTTCCCATACGTTTATAATTTTAATTCCACTAATCTAATATACAAATTTTATTTAAAATAATATAAATAAATATAATACTTTAGTATTATAAATTATAATATAAAATATTATTAAATAATATTTTAATATTATAATAACAATACCTAAAATATTAATATTTATAAATATCAATTTATTATTATTTTATTTTCAGAACAGCCATGGGAAAATAATTTAATAGCAGTCTCATCTTTCAAGCATAACTCAAAAACTACGATCTGGATATTTGCAATTTTTTGATAGTGATAAGAAAATTTCAAAATGCAAAAACCCTTTAAATTTCTTGACAACCCAGTTTGTAAAAGTGAAGTTATAGGCGATGCAACCAGACCATTTTACCATGAAAAATATAACTATACTGTAGATTTTAAAATCCGTTTTTTAATAATAAACAGAAGGTTTCATTTTCTAAAAACATTCTAAATGCATTGTTCAATCTCTATGTTTGATTTTCAATAACAACAAAATCAATTTCCCCAAATAATTTAAATTCAACTAAAGTTATCACAATTTTCGTTCAAGAATTTTCACAAGCAAAGGCTGTAAATTTGTTTAATTCTTTTTTTCTAATATCAAATCTATTTTCTAAAACAGATTTAACAAACAAATCTTTAATCATTACTATTTAAAAAAAACAATCAAGAACAATAAAACACAAAGAGGAAAACCTGGTACAAGAAGCTACAGGACGAGATGAATTTCTGATGCAAGCCTCCTCCAAAGATTTCCTGAATTTTCTTCAATCCTTCAATGAATCCAATCCAAAACCCAACAAATGCAAACAATCTCTCCTTCAATCAATTCTACAATCAAAACCTTCTTCAAACCCTTGTGCAAATTTTCCAAAATTTCTTCCCTGCTGTAAAAATGTATTTTTCTAAAACCTTTCTCCCCTAAAATTAAAACATGTATTTCTTATAAATCAAAAATACCTAATTCAACCCTAATTCACATTACATGCAAATTAGATATTTCAATTTCAATTTCAATTTTTACAACCCTAATTCACATTGCAAGCAAATTAGATATTTCAATTTCAATTTCAATTTTCAATTTCAATTTCAATTTCACTTTTGGAAAACCCACTTTCAATTTAAAATGCAATTTCAAATAATAAATTAATTTCCAAAGTTGCAACCAATTTCCCAAATAAACATTTAATTACAATTTCCAATTTATTCCCACATGTTGAAATTAAATTCCAAATTTAATTTTAATTCTTTTATTTCCTTCATTCTCTTGCATCACGTTTAATTAATTAATTTAATTATTTAATAACTAAATTCAACCCCTTGGATTAAATTAAATAATTAATATAAAATTAATTTAAATATAAACTTTTATCCACATTGCATTATTTAAATTAAATAACCATCAACATGATTTAAATGCAATTATTCTAAATATCTATTTCCAAATCAAGAATGTTTCAGAATTAAATAACATCAAAGCAAGACATATAATGACTCGACACACACAACTGACGACACACTAAGGCTAGGGTGTAAACTTGACACATGTTACCTAGCTACTATCTCCCATTCAACTTAATCGTTGGATCGACATGCTCAAACCTGTGAAGCTAGGTGGAGTCGATGTCATGTACCTGCAATCTTGCAACCAAGTAAACGACATCATACAATACATCCAGCATATAATACACACCGTGAAGAAGAAATTACGGATTCACAGGGCGCTCGCAAGCGAGTGATGCGAAACCGCGCTCGCAAGCGAGTGATGCGAAACCGTCCTCTTCACCAATACACTCATTGAAACTAACACTTCCATCATAATCGAATAATCTCATAATAATATCTCATGTTAACTCTATAACATCATTAATCCATAATGCATGTGAAACAATAACCAGATAACTACATCCCACAATAAGAGCGATCTAAAAATCTTAACAAAATATATCCAGTATCAAAGTAACTGTAACCAAACATAGCATAAAGCAACTTGAACAAGAAACAAAACAGAGGGGTATTACAAAAATAAAATATTACTAGTGATTTAATAAAATTTTGAAGAAAATGGTTGAAAGTGCAAATGTCAAGGTTGATGAAGATATTGGTAAATCATCCAGATCTAGTGATTATGATTTAGATGATCAAAATGATAATACTAGCAATGATGTTCAGGCACAAAATCAACTTCAAATTTTTCTAGTGAACTAAGGGAATCAAGAAGCAGAAGTTAGCAGAAGTGCAAAAGAAAGAACACAAGAACAAGAGGTAAGAGAAAATCTCAAAAATCCTAAGTATATAAGGAGAAATCATTCTGATAGTTAGATCATAGGAGATAAGAGAAATGGTGTGCAAACTAGAAGAAGAATTAAGGAAGAGTATTGTCTAATTTCTAAAGCTGGACCTAGAAATATAAGTGAAGCATACAAAGATGAACATTGGATGGAAGCCATGAAAGAAGAACTATTACAGATACATACAAATTATACATGGGATGTTGTTCCTAGACCTCAGAACAAAATTTTTATAGGAGCCAAGTGGGTGTTCCGAAATAAGCTAAATGAACAAGGTGATGTGGTAAAAAATAAAGAAAGATTTGTTTGCAAAGGATACTCATAGATGGAAGGTATTGATGTTGAAGAAAATTTTAATCACGTTGCTAGAATTGAAGCTGTAAGATTATTTCTTGCTTATGCTACTTTC